>JABMBR010009655.1:0-45163 GCA_018881525.1 Meteorus sp. PSUC_FEM 10030008
ATATAGATATATATATATAGATAAATGTTTATAACTGTTATATACAGTGGAATCCGGCGGTGGTTCGTGTGCGGCTGGTTCGCATTGAGTTTGCCAGCGTACATAAATCGATGCACTCCTGGCGTTTCAACCCTCTGTCCCTCTTTACGCCGCGTAGCAAAACCCTCCACCCAATCTCTATATATAAATGCGATGTTGTAACATCCCTGCCCTTCTATACCGCTACAACTATCTACATTCTCTCTACGTATATATATGTAGATATATATATATATACAAACATGAAGCAATGTGTTGTTATACATACCATGATCGTGTGCGCGCGATGCACCAACGATCGTGTACTCTGCTTCTCGCTTTTATTCAACACCCATTCTACTTCCATACCCTTCATCACTCTTTTTTTGCTCCGCACTCTTACACTCGCTCTTATTCTCTCATATCATATACATTTCCAACCCTACCGACCACAATATAATGCGCGCCGACCGTATGGGGTAAATGTCTTTAACTCAAACAATGACGTCAATCATTTTCCGTTTGTTTTCCTTTTTTCTTCATATCTGGCTTCATTTTTTCGTTTTTTTTTTTTTTTTTTTTTCGTCGTGTGTTAATATCAATTACACTGATGGGATTGACTTTGCTTTTGTCTGGTTTTAAGTGGAGTTGAAACGGGGATTATTAACGATTTTTCTGTTTTTCGATGATTTTTTTTTTGTTTATTTTAGTGGAAATTGTTGGTTATAGATAGGAATGTTTGGCTTGGTTTGAATGAGAATGAAAAACGTTTGAGATTTTTACTTCGATGGACGATGTGAGGGATGATATTGGATTGTTTGAAATGAGAAAAGAATGGAGGGATATTGGGATCGATGTAAAATTGGAATAAAAATGGTGATGAGGAAAATGTCCAAGGGATACAATTTCATCAACTGTAAAAAAAATTATGCAAGGACAAAATTTTATTGCTGATTATTTCGTGATCATAGAGGAAAATGAAGAGAAGAGACTTTGAATACTAACAAGGGATGGAGAAAAGGGATAAAAATTTGTACGTTATGACTTTTTGAATTGTCTTGTTCATATGCAAAATTCGTGTTGATAAATTTAATTCAAAACTTGAAATAGCCTAGACATGTAGTCTAATTGATTTTAATCTGTGAACTATGCGGGATTCACGCCAAGAGTAAAGACGATGAGTTTGTATATGAGCGCATACGCGTGCAGGTGGTGGTTTTATATAGAGGAGAAATTAAGTGCGAAGTGTTTCATTGGTGGTCGGTCACATATAAAGTCACACACAGAATCGCACATAAACCCACATGAAAATGATGAGAGTGCCAGGCAGAGAGAAAATGGCATGACGGAGATGTGAAGCGATAGAAGGTCGCGATGTGCGACATGTCGCGATTAACGACCCGCAGCGTTGTCGACACAGACATACACCAAAGTGAGGGAGAACGAAACGATGAGATGAAGTGAGATATAGCGATGTCGCGGCGCGCGCTCGATTATCGCTCGACACTATCGGATTTCGATAAACGTCCGCGTGGAAAGGTGCAAATGCACGAGACGCAGAGAGGGTAAATTTGTAGAAGGGTAAAAGATTCTCTAACCCATTCGCTTCACCTACACGTCCATACTCAACGTAATATTAACCATCAGGCAAATTCATTTTACCTCTCGTCTATCCAAAATGCTTTTCCATTATAAATTCAATCTCACCAAAACGACCAATCTTATCGTTTTCTCCATTACAATTTTTGTTGCTGAGTTTTGTCGTTTATCATTTTATCCTTCATTTTATCGATGATATTTTCGTCATGTTTATGAATACGCACCAGAGCTTTTATAATCCTGTCAAATTGTTCAATAGTTTGTTGAAAATGTTTGATCATTTCCATCGTTTACTTTAATACAGAAAATAACACAAAATATTTTTATTGATGCTTTTTATCACGGAATTAAATCAAACAAAGACTTCGACATGGAAAGAGGTGAAAAATTCGTTGTTTACTCAATTGAATTTAATTGAAGAATAAAATTTCACGTTATCACGAAAGACATGAAGAATAACATGGCTGCGATGTGAAAATGCTCGAAATGTTCTCATAAAACATAGAAATAAAACTAAATACACTTCACCCCAATTCCTAATCTTTCTGAGTGTCTATTGCAAAGGGCTGTCTTCGACCTATTTCACCCCAATATATTTCGATTCTATTTGTCGATTTTTCTGTATGTTACGTAGTTTTTCAGAATCGTCACTCCTGTTTTCATCTCGTTCTTTCTTTTTCTTTAATACAGAGATTTACTATAAAATTCATCGTTGTTCCAGTTTCTTATCGCGATGTTGTCTCTCTATAGCTGAACTCGTAACCCCTCTGTACACCCCCTGGGGAATGACAAAATCCAAGGGAAAATAGAGTCGCCATTTCGTGTCTTGTAAAGAGTCGCTTCAGGATATGTCACTGATTTTTATTTCCACTTTTGTACGAGAAACTTTTTTTTTTCTCTACATTTACTTCGACGTCGTATCGTAAAGTTATGATTTTTCTCCATTTTTTTTTATTTATCTCATTCATTTTTTCCTCCTGTCCGCAGTAGATCATTGAAGTTGATTAAATGCCACAAGAGAGGACAAACGCAAGGACTTTTTTTTTCAAATATTCGCAAATTAATCTGCTTTCATGTCCAATTGACTTTATTTAATGCAATTTCCAAAATAATTTGGTGATAAATAGTCAGACTTGTCTTTAAAAAAAAATGAAGACGATTTAGAGACTTTAAAATATTAAAATTGAACGGTAAAAGGAATTGAAAAATTGTGGATAAAATGGAGTTTTTCATTCAGCGATTGAATTTACCAAATCGTTCAGTTATTCTATCACAACTCTCACGTTTATTCGCTGAATTTTTCGTATTTTGAATCAATGAATGCTAAAAATACCACTTGAAACAGAGCAAACATAGTTTTTATAAATTGTTCAATATAAAAATAGTGAGTTTAAATGGAGGAGCATGCACTTGCCAGTGATACCACTCACCATGTTCGCAATATTCCACCCACATTCTCTGCAACGCTGCTACTCGCTATTTGATATTCCGCAGTTCATGACGTTGAATCGCGAAGAAATATAATGAAACGGTACTTTTATTGCGCTTCACATCTCTCAAATGCTCATAAATGAAATTTCTTTCATACCAAATTTATATATATAAGAAAAATTTTTATGTTTATATAACTCTCAAACATTTTACCATCACATGCGAAAACGAAAGTTTTACAAAATTATTCCCAATCATGTTTTCACATGATTATTCCTTCTCAATTGTTATTGAAAAATTCTCTTCACGTACAAATAACCGAGAAATATTCACCTAACGATATCATTAACTCTGAATTTTTCTCATTAATTATTCACCTTTTTTAATAATATGGGGAACAAAAAATGATGTTTTCCCCAATAAATTCCACCCTTTCAACATTATCCACATTTTTTCCCTCTATTGTCCAGAGAGGAAACGCACCCGGCATTACAAACAAAATGGGCAAAAGTTCCACACCCTTCACCATATCTATCCTTTCATATTCACATAAATATAAAACAATACAATAAAGTGAACAAAAAAAACAACAAAACTTTTTTTTCGTTTTCCTTATACAGTTCGATTGCAGACTACTCGAGCAGTATTCTGCCGTTAATAACAACGAAAATGCGCAGCGGCAACGTACACTGATGACTGTTCTATACTTACAACCCCTCGCACAAAAGTTTTCCAAGCGTAGAGTAATTAATTCGCTTTCTCTCTGTACGATGTCCATAGTTTCTCCCCATTACAAAACTATGCGTATCCCATACAGCTCTACACTTAAATATATATTACATCCCTTATATTTTTTTCACAGTGTGCGTTCAACTTTTGCCTGTTATTTCATCCACCACCCCCCTTCAACACCATCACCAAGTGTAAACTTTAACGCGAACCAAGTTTCGCATCTTCATATTCGATTAATCCGACTCTTTGACATTCACACGCCCCTTTTTTTTTAATTCAAAAATGCTCACAAACACATTTTTAACACTCACGGTTGAATAATTCCGCCAATTCTCCCTCACCATACACAAAGACCAAAGTCGAATAAACAAAATTCCAACAAATCATCAACTAAAATTCCCAGCCATTTTCAAAATTGTATCACGTTCAATACGCTGAATTCTTTATCAATTTTGTTTGTATACAATAAAAGTTAGAGAAACAAAATAGAAGAATGTTAAAATAAAATGAATAAATAAATAATAAAAGAATGGGCACAATAGAAAGGAGGAAAAAATGGAGAAGAAAGATAGAGCAGAAGAATTTAAATTAAAATCCTCTCGTGTGACAGAGCAACATCGAATGTATAAAGCCAAAGTGGATTAAGCCCCGCGCGTTTGCGAGCGAGGTCGGACGTATTTTATTGGAAGTCCATAGTATACCTGTAACTACCTTTATACAATCCAACCTCTCCCTTTCTCACTCTTTCCCTTTCTTCTCTACTTTTTCCCCTCTTTTTCCCTCTTTTGCTCTCTCTATTATCTCTATTATCCAATGTGTGTCTCTCTGTATGTGCCAGTCTATATCTCTGCCTTTTTACCATTGAATTCACTTCAGCCAGTCTGTAGAATTTACACACAAATACACGTTCACTTTTATAGATTATCAGTTATACTCAATAATAAAATATCACGTTACGAATAAAAATGGAGGGATGCACAATTTTTTTGGTATGCAAACAGTTAGAATGAAAATTTGATCTAAATAAATTCGCTAATTGGATTTTGCATGGTAGATATTGATGTTGTTTGTTTTTTTATTCATTTTCCAATAATTTATAGAATAATTAAAAATACCATTGGGCAGTCAAATTTCATTATTTTTATGAGTTTGATGAATTTTTATTAATTGAATAAAAATCAAAATTTCTGTGACATTGTTGAAGGCCATTAAAATTTTTTTTATTATTAATTTTCCATCGTTTTTACCAATTGAAGATTCTGACGTTTGCCAAAAAAAACTTCGAAACTTTGAGAGATAATTCGTCTTGTTCAGAATTTTTTTTGTAATGACTGTGTAAGCTCATTGGGGATGAAAAAAAGTAATAGGAACATTTCCATGTGGTGAATACTGCGCTTCACTTCATTTTTCATCCGTATTGACTGTCTTGTGGTGATTTTTCTTATCTGTATCTGTAGGGTAGATCATCAATCAACTTTTTCTCTGATAATAAGTCACACGACTTTTCGATTGCCGATCCAATGGAAAAGTCTCAAAAAATTTCATGAAAAAACGACGACACATATTTTGCCATCAGTATTGTACGTGAAATGTATCTGAATTAATATAAAAATAATTTCTTATGTCAACTTAATTTCTCAGATGTGAAGTGAAGAAAATTTTTGGAATGAATTCAGTTGAGTTTTTCAAGAAATTTCGAATAACTCGCTGTGTTTAATGAAAATGAAATGAAACTTTACACAATGAAAACATGGAAATTTATGAAGTTATTAAGCGGCTGGAATTTCAACCACCGTCTCAAAATATTCACTAAAACAAAGACTAAAAATATCAATATCATCAATTTTACTCTCATGTAGAGATATTTACCTGAAAAAATAAAATTAAAATGACATTACATAATATAAGTTGAAAAGTAATTATAAGAAGCATAAAGTGGATTGCATAAAATTTATTCCGAGTCGTTGTGAAAATGAAACAACCGCAGTGCAGTATGCGATAAAATAATGAGAATTGTTGGAGAAAAATATGATGACACATTTAACATGCATCGCCAATAACATAAAATACATCACGTGAAGTAATTTTCTATTTGTATAACATAATTAATAATGATTATGTGAGAATTATGAGAAGTGCCACGAGCAGCGAGCATGTAACATGACTTCATATAGAATTTTATTTTGAATGAGATGATCATTCAACGACGCGTAAGATAGAATGGACTGAACCAGATGTCGGCTAAATCTGTACTGCTATACCACAAATGCAACGAGTATGTAATATGTTGAGCATACTCTGTACACTCAACTATATCTTCTCGCACACAGATGCTCTTCTCGTTATATACATGTTTGTGCATCTACCATACCATTTTGAATTATGTATTCACTTGTGTGCAACTGAGTGTGCAAATTTTGTGTTGCTTTATATAGAATTGCATAATCTCACCTGTACAACCATTCTCAACAAATAAATATCAACTCCTTTCAATTCATTATCAAATATTTCAACTTAATTCCCGATTAATCTTCCAATTCATCACTTGTTGACATCAACTTCATTACGAGTGAATTCATTGTGTCATGAAATTCTGAATATTGGGACAATAATTTGACATTTTATAAATTTTATTTTTCTTTTCATTGATTTCTCAGTGAATATGTTTTCACGCATTTTCATTTATTGTTTGTTTGTTGATGTAAATCAAAATATGTCCAGTGTAATCGGGACTGTATTTGTGATGGTTTTCGAAATTCGGTAGTGTGAACTGGGTAGAATTTTATTGTTGGACATTTTAATTGTTAATTTAAATGGGATGAGAATTGTATGAATAAACTTTGGAATATTAATCAAAATATTGAAAATATTGATGAGAAGAAGAAATGGAAATTGGATTTTTATGAATTGTTTTAACTGTAAAATCTTTTTGTTTTCATGTCGACGCGTTTCATTGTAGCGACGGCGAAGTGTAAGTTAAAGGCGAAAATTTTGTTATCCTGACAAATTTTTCCCATTAACTTTTGAATTAATTTTTTTCGCTCTCTTCATCATTTTCGTATATATCGAATTCTGTGTTATACTTCAAATGATTTATTGTTCAGTAATAGTATTTTTACTTATGATCGATATCTGCATTCCGTAATACCTTCAGCTTCCATCCATTCTGTGATGAAATTTATTTTTATGATAGACAAAAAGAAGAAGAAAGAAACTTCAGTGCATCCATAATTAACCGCTATGTTTTTCCTACGACCAACGCAGACTCACATGAACATTTTCCCTTTTTTTTTTTTTTATCCACCACCATAATTCCAAGACATTACACAGTCTGCACATGAAGACAAAGATAATTCTTCTTTGCTATGGCCTTTGCTATGGCCTAGCACAGTTAAAACCAACTCACGATATGTTTTTGATCATTTTTCTTCGCATAAATTGTCTTCTGAGAAGTTTTTTTGAATTTAAAAAAATCAAACAACATCCCACATTGGGAATTCTTTGAACAAACTACCAAGACTTCTATCAAACAATCAAATCTATGACGATAATTTCACTTTGATACATTTGAAAAATCGAATTGTTCAATCAGGTCATGAATATGGTCATCATAATAATTGGTCGTTAGAACAAAATAACAAAAACCAAAGTTTCTCTCGTGGATTGAATAAAACGTAACAACGTGATTGGGTGAAAATATGTTCTGAAAGTTTTGAGAATTTTATCAATAGCACAACTTTGTATACGACCCTCTTCATTAATTAATTAGTCATCCTCCAGTGATAATTGCCGTAGATGTCAACCTTATTAACACCGTAACAAACTTCAACAATGTTCACCGTCCATAAAAATATGGAAAAATATTGGAATATTCCAAGCAAACAAATTTTTTAAGCAAACTTTAATGTGCTGGATGTCATGAAGTCTTTCATGAAAAATTCCATCAAAAATTGATCACAAGCAGCACAAGACAATGATCAACAAATAAGAAAAACTACCTCGTGACTTTTTGCACAAAAAATCGTCACATTTCTGTCTAGTAACTCTCACTCATGAGAGACAGTTATGAGCACAGTTAATAATTCAGAGATTTATTCATGAACGTAAAAAGTATAAAACTGTTTTGGCAGACCGGAGAGTGAGTAGAGATTGGAAACAAAGTCAAAGTTCTGTCTCAGTAACTTAAATAAACAAGAGCACTGTCGAGTGAAACCAAGAAACCTGATTTCAATTCAGAAACATTTCGTCATTTTTCATTCGCAATCCAATCCAATCCAATCATTTATAACATTTTATTGATACTTTCGATATCCACCAAACACACCAAAGGTTCAAAAAAAATTCTCATTGAAACCGTCCGTTATATAAAAATAATTTTCAAATCACTCATTCATCTCTGTCATAAATAAACAAACAACACTTCTGGAATCGAACCCGATGTGTGAAAAATTCTCAGTCATAAAATAATATCAAACCACAAAAGTTTCAATACTTTCTCACTAAATCAACCCTCTCCCTGTTGAATAAATTTTAGTAATGAACTCACACTACTTTCAAAAATAATAAACTCATGCTGCCCACAAATGTGCAACTTTCTACCACCCTTGAATCAATACTTAGCCCCACCACACAAAAAAACCTCCAAAATTTTTATTATATTGCAAATAATACAAAATAAAATACCCAACTAAACCATCACATCTCCATAATTTCTCCATGACAACAATCATTCCATCTCCTTTGTAACAATTCATCACCCAATACATCTCCAATCCCCATCATCCTACAGTTCTCCGTCAACACAAACTATACAAACAGCACCACAACCTCAAAACGCCAATAAAAATATTTCCTGCATTACCATCAGAGTATAAAAAATTTTATGATCAATCGTCTGAACTAATTTCCATTATAATAACAACACACTGCAACTTCGACACGTGACATTTTTTTTATTGCAATGCAGATATTACACCACATCGTGAAATTCGTCACGTTGAAAACTCTTTTTAGCCACCACGTGATGGCACATATTGAATACGACACATAACACGAATGTATATAAAGAAATAGAGATGTGTTGTGTGTCTCGATGAGGCTGATGTGAAAAGAAGTCGACTAGACATGCAGTGAAAGAGAAAAGATATATAGATTATATACTCTAGTGAACGATTTCTGCTCGCTGTTTGCTCATCCCCGGTGCCGTCAAGTTTGCTGAAAACGCGCATTCGCTGCTCAACGCTCGTCGCTCCTGGGAAATTACATTGCTCTTCCCCTTCACTCCATGTTTATATCACCATATACATATAAACATACCGATATCCCCTTCATCACCCACACATGCTCTTATTTCATGCGTCAACATATTTCTGACGGAAAACAATACAACTTTCAGACTTATTCGCCATTATTTGTGTGTTCAGTTGTACAATTTAATATTCGAGTGTGTTCCAACAAACTCTTTGTCCCACCGGCATTTCTTTCACTTCTTCTATTACCTTCCCCAAGAATTATTCCACATAATTGTCAATATTGATGATGAATAAACAATAATTTGCAATCAACTGTGAAATATTTGATAGTCTTGACAATTATTTGCGTATTCTAGTTTGACTTCTTGCTTAGTTTCGCAGATTTTACAGGCTTCTACCTTGATGTTTTCTACAATGGTTCGACAAATTAGTCAATAATTAGAGCAGACTCAATGCGAATCCATAACGAGAATAATTATGTAAGAAATGATTGAGAAAGCATTGTGGAGATAAAGTGTACTTGGCAATTTTCTGAATAGTGGAATGGAAGACAACATGAATTATTTTTATTGGTCAGGCAATCAGCTTGGTAGTTTGAATATTTTATCCAACGTGATTATAAACTGATGATAATAATGAGATGATGATGAGCCATGGCATATCCAGTTTAATTATTGATAAACTCCACTCGTATTTTGAGTTAATATTCAGTTCGAAATTAATTTCGTATTTTATATTTTTCTACTTATTTTGTTATTTTTCCTTTTCCTCATAATTATTCGTCTCAGTATTTATTCAGTGATGTATCTCGTGGTAATCGATACGTAATTTAATACTAAACAAATCAACATAAACATGAATTCTCGAAAATGAAAAAAAATTCTTCGCAACTGTCCATTCATTATTGCACGAAACACATTTTCCATAACTTCTCCATTACCTCGTTTAGTTTCCAAACAATGGAAGCATATCGTATTATCCACAGTAATTAAATATAAAAACAAACAAAAGGAAAAATGAAAATAACAACGTCGATGTAATAATAATTTAAAAGCTCGAGAAAAGCTCTCATTAACGAACAAATATTTCATCTGACAATGCAAAAGTTAATGAAGATTTATCGTGAATTATCTTTAACGATGTTGTTATTTATTGAAAAATTGTCCGTTAGTTGATGTGATTGAATAGAAAAAGTGAGACAACAATCGGTAATAATAAATAAAATTTAATTTTAATGGAGATGTGAACGATAAAACGAATTGTATCTAATAAAATGATTGCACAATTTTCAGATAAGACAACATGAAACATAAAAAAAACATGGCGAGATTATATCAGACAATTTGCAGCTGTGACGATTACACCAGTGTTGTGTGACGTAAATAGAATGAAATAGAAATATTAGCGGCTGATCTGAACAAGGTTTAAAATCATTCTGGAGTTATCTTAACTGGGTTCATTAAAATATCCATCAGCCAACACCAAAAATCATCGACTTAATTGCTAATTAAATTCAAAATAATTTACCGATCAATAATAAGATCGAGTCATACCTCAATAAGCAGATTGAAGTTTAAGAATTGAACAGTCCTCAATATTAAATAAGAAAAAAATTTTGATATCTTCAATGCTGATGATTTGTCGTTCCTCTCTACTTTCTTCTCCTCTTTCTCTTTTGTTTTTCACACTGTACACTGCGGTTATCACTCAGATAAAATTCCACACCACGATGTGCTTGATATGTATATTCAAGTGAATTCCAATATCACGTGAGGGCTTCACAGGTGGTCACGAGAATGTCCCTGTCATGTCTGAACAATATTCCAAAACATTTTCAACATTATTCCCCAACTTTTGCCTCGTACTCCTTCTCCCTTCTTTATCAAATAAATATTTCAACAATAAATATTTAATGTACGGTCGATTAAATCTTCAAAACGTCCATAAAACGAAACGACCAATGTATTGTCAATTGACACAGTACAAAGAAAAAACCAAATGGAACTAAAATCAAAATTCAAAAAACGGTCAAAAAGTTTCTTTCAACAACTTCACCAATGACCCTTTCCAATTTCCTTTGAATTTACATTACCGTCAATTAACCACTCGAATCTTCACTATCAACTCAATCATCGACAATTACCCTGCACACAATAAAATTACTTCTAAAAACAATCCATCAACAATGCCAAAAAAAAAATGACGAAAAAACTGATGAAATCGAATATTTTTTCCGTCAATGACAAAAAGGGGTAGTTTCGCGTCTCGTTCGCGTCGCGCTCGGTCTGTAACTGAGTGAGTCGCGCGGCTTTAGTTGCGGGGAAGCCCAACGACGACAACGACGACGACGCCCGGCGTCGGTACGTGATACAGAGAGAGCGAGAGAAAAAGTGGGCGAGGGCGAGGAGGAGTGAGCAAGAGAGCACGAGCACGATGAAATGTTTGTGAGAAACAAAGTTGGAGCGATGGTGAGACAGGGAGTGAAAGGAAGAACATGAGCAGGGATGTATACTACCTCGTTATATACCAAGAGGGCAGCACGTGAACTTGCGGGGGTGTAAAAGGGATGCGACGACATTTTCTATGTGGTATATATAATTTGTAAACGCATGCGCACAAATATACAAATGTAAAACCGCGTTCTCCCTGCAACCGGTGGCATCGCCGGTATTTATATAAAGACACTGGACAATTTATTAATCGCTACCACTCGTGCACCTCTTCCTCTTCCTCTCCCGCTCTCTCTCCCACTCTCTCTCCCACTCTTCTTAACTCTGTCTTTATACCCTGACAACCTGGCGAAAAGACCCTCTTTGCTGCGTCTCAGTGTATCTACTCTATGTGAAGTCTTTGGAAAGTGGATACGCCATTGAAGATATACTTAAGGTAAGGCTTCGTCGCACAAGAACCCTCATCTGTGTGGATACACCAAGTATTATTAATACTTGCATCTTGTTTTTTTAACCCTTCCAGTTGTTTTCGTTTGATAATCCTCGTCAACTCAGTTTTTTTTATTGCAATAAAACAGAAACGTCTCGGGGGTGCGTTGTATCATTGGGAGAGAGGTTAGATTGAGACATGTTGGTGATTGTCGATTGATATTGCCATTAAAGTGATGAGAAATTGGCAATTCTCAATTTGGCATTGATTATCGTTGGTATGAGAGTGATTTGGTGATTATTGATTGGTTTGTCATTGTCTCGCTTGTGTTATAGAACTTTTATTATCGGATGGGATTTTATTTATGTGTAGCATGTACAGGATGTGATGAAATTATTAATTTTGTTCATTAATTTGGAATTGTGGAGGAACTTTAGAATTTGTAGATAATTTATCCAGCGTTTTTTTTTAGCTGAAATTTTAATTTTGAACTGCAATCCACTTTGAACATTAATCAGTCACTTTTTATTTATTTATAATTATAATTTATTTCTTAATTGGAAAATTAACATCGGAACTGTTGCAGGGACACATTTGAATATGAATTTCATATCCGCATTGGAAATTTTCGGAATTATTTTCGCACATCTTTGTAATGAAATTTTGTAAATTTAATTTGATTTCATTACGCAATATCAAAATGCTACTTCGAAATTGACACGATAACGTCATTATTTGTAATTTTTCTTCAATCATTCGTTTATACAGAGTCGAAAATATATTCAACATTGAAAAAAGTTAATTGGATTCTGGTCGAAATGTTTATTGTACAAACTGTTTTATACACAGCATACATGTAAAATAATTATTTATCTCAGTAATATTCACCAACTGTGTGTGAAAGTAATTTAACGTTTTTTTTTTCTCTTCTCCATCGTCTACCATGTCGTGACCTGAATATTTAAATATAATCGCCTTTTCATTCGATGGAAAATTGGACCATGCGGCACGATAAAAAAATAAATGAACAAAGAAAAAATTGAACACATTGAAAAATTTAAAAATAACGAGAGTAAATACTGGGAAAATAAAATGTCAAATAATATAGAACTGCCGTATAAATTTGATTGATGTGCAATGGATATTTCATTCACTTTAATTATTCATCCACATCAATATAAAATATTCATGACATAAATTTACTCATTTTATCAATATACAATTGAGAAGGAAAAAAAAAAATTGAAATAATATCGACGAATATCCGCGCGACAGATGAGAGTAACAAGAGTTCGTATAGAAATTGATATAGAGCGAATGCACCAGTGATATTCATCCAATGTTGAAGTGAAGTAAAAAAAGAGAGCGCGAGATATGAGAATGCATCAGTGAGAGAAAATGAGAGAGTGGAAAGCCGGCGACACGAATGGAAAAAAAAAAAAAACGCGAGAAAAGAATAAATAAAACGAAAAATATTCCACCACTGATCGAGCGACCCTTATCTCAACGAATATCCCGCGTATTTTGCAGTAATCGTTATCTCTTTCACGTATTGGGCGCGACGGAAAATGAACAAACGGCACAAAAAATGGAGATAAAAATAGGAGGAAGTGAAAGAGAATGAGAGAAAAAAAAATGACAAAGTTTCGAAAAGCAAAAGAGAAATATGGCGATAGACAGACGGAGAGTAGCAGTGAAGAGAAGAGAAAGGAGCATAACTAGAAGATAAATGGAAAAGGTATATGGATGGTGGAATGGAGCATCAGGAAAACGCGCTAATGGCCAGACAATGACCGGCGTTGCAAGCTTTTCCGGCCCTCCAGCTTTAACGATGCGTTCTCGTTCGAAACTTGCTGAATGACGCGAACCTCTACCCCATGCTAGAAAGCCCTCAAGCGACGTTAGGAAGATGAGCAAAATAAAAAATCATAAAAAACGAAGAACAAGACAAAAAAGTTCTCGAAACCCTTCGCTACAATATCGTACACCCACATACACCCACACACACATACCTACACACACAATAGCTCGCCATATACTCATTCACCTTTCGTTTTTCACAACGGTGTCATTACAAGTTTGGCGTTGATGCATAATGTTGAAACGAAAATTTGCGTTTGGTTTTTTTATTTTTTTTTTCGTATGAGGAAGAAATTATTTTTGACTTTTATGTTCAAATTCAGTTTTTGCATTTAGGGTTACTCCAGTAAAATTTTCGAATTATTTTCCGGTCAATCTGATGGATTTTGAAATATTTTATTTACAGTTTGGTTCATTCAAATTTGATAAAAATTTCGACAATGAGATTGATCAATTTGAATAATTGACACGACTTCGTGAATCGATGAGTGGAAGGTTTCTTTTTTGGGATGCGACTGAATATTTTACAGGTCTTTCATATTTGTGAGAGGTCATTGTCACAATTCACTTGGTTGACAAAAATTATGCGATATTCATGGAATATAAAAATCACGGGAAAGATTTTGCGAAATTGAAGAGATTTCAGGCTGTTTCCAACATGAACAATTCACGAGAGGATTAAATTGTAGATCGATCAATAATAAATGTGAGAAGCGCATAAAATAATCAGATCCATTCGTGAAGTTCCAAACAAGAAAATTCAACTATTAACTGACGTGACTTATGACGAGAACAAAATACGTCGGAGGATTTATTGAGACAGCTCACAAAAGACTTTACAAAAAACAAAATAACCCACGAGTTGTAAAATGTTGGGAATGTAATTGATGAACAACCAAACACGGAATAAACAATTCGAAAAAACTTCGACTATTTCATTTCCTCATTCACATCAATTATCACAAAATCAATTTACACCAAAATTTCATTCATCAATCCGTAATTATTCCCCGACAAATTCATGAATCTGCATTTGACAATCAATAACATTTTAAATAAATGAAAATAAAGTTGCGACAGGGTAGGAATGTTGAACACATGAATTACACAAATGAATTGAACGCGCATTCACCAGAAGGGAAAATATTCCGTCCAACAAGTCTCTCACAAAATATCATCACAACGAATAAAGATAAATCCATAGAAAAAAAAAGAAACGCACATCAAAAGCTATGAAATGTGCAAAAAAACCCGTACCGTTACTGTAAAAAATATAATTCTCCCCTTTTTTTGTCTCCATTCCTGCACTATGCACATAATCAGAGAATGAAATTCAGCACTAAAAGCGTTCTCAATTTTTTTTTTTTCATCCACAAATACCCTACATTCATTGTGCCGGGAAATATTTTTCAATGACACTTTTCCCGCACTAATCCACCCCTCTATGTATCATCTCAACAGTCTCGAATATTTACATCTCACATTCTATTTTCTATTCTTTATTTTTCATTTTCCTTTTTTCTTTTTATCCTTCACTCTTCTTCTTCTTGTTTTCTATCATATATAAAACATATATATTTTAATCCTAAATTCAGGCCACCACGGGTATTATTGTTCTCGTATTCAATATCGTGTCTTTTATACCGTCAATCCTTCTTCAACTCCAGTACAATTTTCACTTTATTCTTTCCACTGTATCTACCACAATATAAATATACAAATCTTTATACATTCAACTTTGCTGACATTGCCAGTAAATAATCACAAATGCAACCTCGCGTCGATTATTATTCCCAAGATTATTTTCCTTAAAAAATGAAAATAAAAAATAAGAGGAAGATAAAAAATTTGTAACGTCAGCAAATAAGAAAAGATTTATTATTCACCGGATATTAAATAGCGACTTTATAACATGCAATAAAAATGCAACTGTAATATAAATAGTCGCAACGATTATTCAGTTACATGACAGATAGATTTACACAGGAGATGAAGGGTCGTATTGTAATGGCAGGGTTGCATTGGTTGAGGAGGTAATAAATGCCAACGCTCGTTTTAGGGGGAGGGGGGGGGATGATGGGTATACACGTATATAGACATAGAGTCCGCGTACATAGTCATCGGTCGGTAGATAAGCCATTTAGCTCATAGCGAAGCTTCCGCGGTTACCAATGCACGAGCGTTATTGCGCGGAAGTCTGATAACACGCTGTTATGAACTATCGTTTTGTCCACGACAAACTGCTATGCAATGTTCAATATTTCCAACATATACCATCAACCATCAAAATAATAAAAAATGTGGTGAAATAATAAAAGGGGATGAAAGGGGGGGATTGGTAGGTAATTGAATCTGCGTTAGTTGAATTTTCAATGATATTTTGCAAATTTTCATTGATGAAACTTATCAACAAATCATTTGCAAATTCATGAATTTGTCTTCAATTTTCTGGATAAATTTTGAATGGAAAATTCATCTTTGTAACATTTTATTGGATATCAATTTTCGAAACGATTATTTTCACAACTGATTGAATTAGGACAATCGCCATTGGACGGTGATTGATATTTGCAAAAGACTTTGAGGAGTTGAAAGCAATTTTATTGGTCAACGTACAACTCGAGAAGTTTATCATGACGATGAAAGATTTTTGCATTGAGAAATATTTAGAAATTTAGCAACATCATTGAAAAATTTTATCAGTCATAGGACAATTACAAATCGGAATGGTTCAATGACAATGGAAAGGTTGAACATTGCAGGAAGTAATGACATTAATTGCACAATTCCAGAATCATTCCAAGTGATTGCTCAATACACTTCAGTGAAATCACTCTGATTCCGGGACTGTCTTCAACCTCACAGCGATGCAGAACCATCGATAATACCAACAGAATCCAAAAGCTCCATCGGAACAATTTCATCACATTAACAGTATGAAACTTTGGTTACCAAAAAGCATTCGCCAACCATCAAAACCTCCATCTGAATTGTAAGTTCCATAAAGAAAAGGAAGACAAAAAAAAACTCCACTTGGAGAATGATTCCTGCGCCGTTGAATAGAGTCAATCTCCCCCCTAATCCGGATAAAGCGCAGAATGAAAAAGAAGAACAAATAAAATTAACAAAATCCTCGTAAAGGTCATGGACCCAGAACGCAATACGAGGGTGTGAAAAGATACTTGGGAATAAGACGAGAAAGCCACCACCTACTCAGTTGGAATTGCAACAGGTGCAGAGAAATTGAGAGCCCAAGAAGATTCCCCAGAGTCGCTGAAAAGAGACGACAAGCACGCAGTACGCTATGTACACGAGTAAGAGAATAGAAAAAAAACTAAAAAGAAGCAACGAAGAAACGTAGCCACCGGCACATTTTCGTTTGCTACTTCTCTAACGAATTCGTTACACAATATAAGCCCCGCCAGTCCCTTTTTTTTCTCTTCTTCCAGCTCTCCTCTCATTCAGTTCATTCCTACGTTTGATTTCGTGCGATTACGCTTGTTCGAACATCAAATATACACAAAACAACTGTTATAAATTAAATGCAAACACATTGGATAATAATTGGACAATTATTGAAAATTCCTAGCGGAAATATTTCAACGACGTAAATTTCATTAACATCAATTCATACAGTTTGAAAACTATGGGAATATATTAGGTATATGCTCAGCTAATAATACACGGCTCCATTCAGCCCTGGGATATTAGCGGAAAATGATGATGGCGAAACGTTATATATTCTCCACTATATATTATATATATATATACATGACAGTGAAAAGGTTGATGGTGTTGGTGCAGCATTGCCTATGTATCTATATCCAAAATACCTCATACATCAAAGGAATATTCTTATGTCGTGCACAACCTCTCTCTCGCATACCCGAGCCACCGTGATTCCCAACCACTGGAAATCCATTGCACGCGAATACCACCCACTCACAGGGCTAATTTACGAGCCAATTAATTCGCGAGAGAACTAGCATAGAGCGCGACGCAAGCGTCGACGTTGACTCCGATGCTGTAGAGCTGTATGTTATATCCGCACACCTAAACGGACCTTCGCCCTTGCGCTATTTCCAAACGTACATAAGTTCACCACCCACGGAATTTGTGTGGGTGTTGGCCAACATATGAAAAATAGCAGGGGAAAAAAAATGAAATCAACACGTCTTTATCTAGTTTACATCACACCCGCATTTATGATTATCCGTGATGGTATGAAGTAAAGTGCTATAGTTGCATTGTTGGAACCTTTCAAGCACACATTTTCCTCTTTTCAAGAAATTGCTTGTGACATTTTTTTTTATTTGAAAACGTTTGACAGTGGAAATGGGGTCAGGTGTTTTATACTTTGGATTAATGTTTCTTGTTGTTCATACTGTTTCCAGATATTTTTCATTCATTCAGTTATTATTATTGTGTTTTATGGAATTCTGCTTGGATAATTCTTCTATTCTGCATGTGGCTTTGAATACGGAAAACCCGGGAAATCTGAGTAACGTAGATTAACTGAAACATGAAGAATAGTTTTTTTTTTTCAACGAATTTAGTGATATTCACAAATGAAAGCATGAGCGATTACACCAAAACCTTCTGTGAGAAGTCTGAAAAATGATGAGATAAACAGAACCACCACAGACCTGGAAGAAAGCCATGTTTCTCAGAGTTGTCAAGTGAATTTAATACACAAATATTATTCTTCCCTGCGTCAAAAAAGCTTCATATATTTCCGGCAAGGGTGTGATAGTGAATATGGAGATAAAATGATATGAAAAATAAAAATATAGCGGTTGCCATAGTGGTGTGACGTAAACTGGACGAACATTATGGATGACATTGTCAACGACAGAGGGTCGGAGAGGTGGGCACACGTAGTGTATAGCAGAGAACACTGGCGCAAGCCGTGGTAGAACATCAGTGCCGAGGATGCAGAGTGCAGGAGACACCAAATAATTCATCCCTCCATGATCCACCACTCGCAGAGAGCTGGCAGTAGTCGCAGTAGTCGCAGTAGCAGTAACATCAGCCCTTGTACACTACAGATATACTAATCCTCATCATGCGTGTTCTCCTTCCAAATGAACATTGTACGAGTAACATTCAAACAGAATTAATCCTGTTCTCCAAAACAAAATTACCATCATCATCGAATGAAAGCGATCTATTTCATATAGACCAAGTAAATTCCAGTTTGGACAGATTGACCTCCCTAATATACAGTGCCCTAGAACTCGGTCAATTCCATTGATCAATCCTCCATTCCAACTGAAAATATTGATCCGAAAGCCCTTAGAAACCAGCAAAACACTGACCGCTCACTAAATTCCAGAATTGGTTCTGTGAATTCAATTACTTTTGGTCATTTCAAGGTTCATTTCCTGTGCCATGTATACAATGACAATGCGCATGCATGGAATAACCATAAAACGGAAAGACGACTGGTACCAGTGTGTGGCAATGGGTGATGATTATTAATCACTCGCAGAACCCGCGTGCAACTGTCAGCACACGAGCACCGGCTACTGTGACATCCACACCGATGCCACCACCGCCACCACTACCCATCAAACAGGAGGATATCATACCTCACCCTTCCAACCTATCTACCAACCTTGACTAATCGTTTTACCATAACAAATTAATATACCACTCACCCCCGACCAACCCAGTGACTTTAAAATACCCCACGCAGTAAATAATAACCGGAATTAAATTCACCAGAGACTTTTGTCATTCCTTACTACCCTCGTATGATATGCATTTGGAAATGTACATATTGTGTTCGTGTTTTACACAATTTCAAATGGCCATGTCTGGTTTGCAGGATATTCCAACGTCGTTGAAATCCTCCTGTAAACCAGGAAAATCCTGCAAGCTGGCTTATCCATCCTCCTACATCTCCCTTACTATTTCTTTTTCCAACTAATGCAGCAATAAACATGCATCTACGTGAAACATGGCTGGATGAGATATAAACACAGAACAAAGGAAAGATTCTCTCATATACAACGGTTTTCTCCTCATGCAGATGCAGTTATTGAACGCAGACACAGATATATTTTCTTATTGAGAGGATTTCAATATTTTCGAACAAGGCGTCAGGATGACAAACATAAAACAAGATTCAACAACAATTTCATTTTATATATTAGGCCAAGCACGCGCACTGTATCAATTCCGAATAAATATTGAAGGAACTGCAGTGCCGTGAAATATTTCAGCTCTTCACGAGCGTATCATTTCAGTACAAATGTAACAACCTCTTTCGGTGAATGCGATATTCACAGCAGTGCTCGTGAAACTTGGTTGGAATTTTTCCCCGCGATTGATAGTTGACTGAAATTGTAGGAGAGTATTGATAATAGCGTAGTGAAGAACACTTTCCGCGAAAGTTTCAGGAATGATGATGAGCATATTCAGAAGATTCTGAACTACATGAAAGAACCAGAGGTCTCCAACACAAAATAAAATCAAATAAGTGTCGTGTGATACTCCAACAACGCGCACATGCTCCATGAATTCCAACAAAACACTCTCCAGTTACGTGCAGTGCAATGAGTTTGATTTCCATTCAGTTGCATTCATAATAAACTTCTCATGAGAACATGAAACTTTCAATCAAGCACAAAGTCAGATAGAAACTTCAACTCAAAAGCACCAACGATATTAATAATGCGAATCATAAGGACATGTCAACGTCTTTTTAAATGTAAATCAGACAAGTTCATTCTGCAAGCAATATCCACTTCTTAGAATTTGCAAGATAAATTTTTGAGTTTGCCCAACTTTACATGAATCCCATCAGTGATTCACATGTAAATTGACACATTACAACATCTAAATTAATCATTGGAGCATCCAAGAAACTTGGAGATCATGCAATGTCAAAATGGCCAATTGATTCTCTATGAGCCACAGGTTTCCATTTCAGCCAAAGTTTCCAGCAAAACCAAATGCAAATATAGATGTATATACGTCTATATTTCTATCTCGAGTTCTAGTTTTCAAGTAAATAGATTCGTCTATGCCAAGCGAAGAGGTGTGTTAAAGGCGTATCTGGTGTTCTGTAGTCCATGTGAAACTTCTGAATTTCAAGTTGGACGCAGTCTCTCTATCTCACTTTTCGTTTATATGTACACACAACTGGTCTTATATTTACTTCGGTTCTATACAGCTTGTGCCACGTATACTCGTCCCTCGTCATCTATCGTCCACCATCACCATGTTTCCATAGACTGTGGAAATGAACGAGAGCATGAGAGCAGAAGGATAGAAAGAGCGAATCCAGGAGGAGCTAGGACAGACTACGATGCAATCCCTGCAAGTAGGGAAACTAAACACGTACTCGTCTCAACAGCGTGTTGGGTAATTATGGAAGCTCACTCATTCCTCTCAACCTTTCTCTTTTCAACTCTCACTCTCAACTCGTCTCTGACAAACCCTCTCTCACCCTGCATCTCTGTTTTCAGACTCTCCAGTGAAGGCTGGGTAATGGCTATAATGACCGAAACGTGAAAGTCAGATGACCCTGATGAGCTAAGCGAAAGCCTGGTCCCGTGAATAGATATTAGTTGAGAATTTTAAACGTAACAAGCTGCCATGATGCAAATTTCTCATCGATCTACCAACTCTTCATTCATCTAAAAATCAAATCAACGATAGTAACTATCAATAACTCAGTTTTTCTACATCAATGCTATCAATTGAATTATCCAAAATGAATTTCTCAATGCAATTGATTCACAAAAATTCTTCTCAGGTTCACATTGAGTTATCGAGATTTCAATTTCAAATCGTTTGTTTCCGAATGTATGGAATAACATCAACAATATGAGAATCAATAATATTTGATACGTGAATGAAATAGATAAATGTTTACTGTTTCTCCAGACTTCGTATAGAGATTGAATTTCACGTTAGTATGGAGGAAAACATAACGTACAGTTGGTACTGCACAAGAATAACAATACCGTTGAGTACCATTATAATGATTGGAAAATGTTGGGATATTCTCGTCGTTTTAATTTTCAACTCTCTCTCTCTCTCTCTCTTATTTCTGTGGTTTACGGTTGGAGAACACGCAGTTTCCACGAATTACTTCACCACAGCTACATTCACATCGTCCACCCTTTATGTTTCATTTTTGAAATATGTATCTACGTATACACGAATATAATAATGTTTCAAAAAGGGATAGCGTGCTAGACAATCCTCAATTGCACAATGGAATAACAGCAAATGTGGCTCGTAAAACTTTTGTATGATCACAACAAAATAAATTTTTTTCCATTCTTCTGCGCAGTTCTTCGTTTCTAACTTTTCTTCATATCCGATTGTCATATCAAGCTGGTTTGAACGCGAGCAAAGGTACATTATTGATTGGCATGCTTCAACTGAACATTAACTTGTACACAATCAATTGAGAAACCTGATAGAATAAACATGAAGCAACTGAGTCAAAGTTGTTAATAGTTGAGAATCCCTTTCATAGCAAATAACTTAGACATCATTGGAAAGTCCAAATCGGGAGTTTGGTGAGATGGGAAAGGGATTGGGTTGGCAACAAAAGAGGTACAAGGGATGATGAAGGCACAATGAGTGAGAGAGTAAAAGCGACGAATAGAGAGAACAGTAGCAAAGCCTCGAGAATAAACCACAAACCGAGTAATCCGATTTCACGTCTACCGCGTGCTTGCACCAACTCCACCACTCTTTCTCTGTCACACACTTGCACCGTCTCATACCCCAATTTTGTCCTCCTCTCTCTTCAATATAAGGTGGATACATATAGGAAGCAAAGAGGGCAAGAGAAATTCCTCCAAATCCACAGTGAAACACTATCGTACAGCGATATCCAGCAATTTCTTCCAGCGTTCAACTATCGCCGTTTCTACCTTCGTAGCCAATTCAATCTCTTGCACCCACACGCTTTTGGTCACCATTTATACACGTCTTTATGTATGTATACACACATATGTGAATGTCCACAGTGTACATATGTAAGTTCAGTGAGTCCAGTGTTCAATTATCTCGGGCAGTGGTCACGTACTCACGCTCGATTTCTTCAACTATTAAGCGACATGGTGCAGCCGACTTCTTCCATTTCGTAACAGTATATACATTCGATTAATCCATGTATATATATATGAATGTATATAAATTTTTTTGGTACCTCAACAGCCACCCGTTTAAAAACCACATGCACCAACTCGGAAAGTTCGTGCAACCGACAACCGTGTAATTTGTAAGCCTGACTCGACTTTCATCTTGACTTATACTTCATGAAGAAAGAGAAATTCGTCAAGCGATACGTTGCACAAGCAAAAACATTCAGAAATTAAATAGAACTATCAAGAACAAATTATTCCAAGTGGAGAAAAATGTGACAATTCCAAATGGAATGAGAACCGGATCAGCAATTTCATTCTGATGTATCGAGAATTTACATTTTTTCCTCTTCTTCCATTTTCTTCTTGTATAAATCATTGCAATGTGCTTTGACTGTTGACATTTTCAACATTGAACAACGTCCTAGTTTATTGCTTCATATATTTACCCACCCACAGTTTTCTTCTGATGCAAGGCTGTTCCATGAGAGCTAAAAATAAATTTCGTGGCTCATCAATTTCCAAAATATGTCGCACGCATAATTAGAGTAACTTCGGGGTCAGTCGCACCTGCTATCTCAGTTCGCATCAAAATATATCACAAATTTTCATGATTCGTTGGCCGATCCTGCATCCATCAACTCTTTCTTCTTCCCACTCTCGTACTTCACCTATGCAATCGCACTCAGTATATTAATAGTCCATCTATGTTTATAACCAACATAAAATTGTGTGAGCTGTGTCAAAAGCGGAAGTATCGTTTGCAACATCTATTCACACATACTTGGATTCATTTGACTGGTGGTGGTTTATGATGAAACGATCCACACGCACAATTTTCAACAGTGTCAAAATGTATAGAGGGTGGATAGACAAGTGCAGGTGGCATTGAATCACTTCCAGTTACGGAGGCGAGAACAGCTCCAGTTAGTTTCTATTCATTGCCTTCATCATCGTAGAATTATAACATGTTAATGCTAAATTTACTTGTTAAATTTCACATGTCACAGCCACAGGTTGCGATTACATTTCTGTAATACACTCAAATACTAAAACGAATCAATTCACATGATGAAGGAATATCAGTTGAGCAATCGTCATTTCACATTGCTGTGCAATGCCACAACAAAACCATGACAATCTCAAATACTTTTTCAACCAACTCTCTGAATATAAAAGAGCAATTGAATCGAAACATCATGTGAAGTTTCGACTCTTTCATTATTCACGTTTTTTCCCGTTTCTCCTATCCGTCTAAACCACCAACCACAACCGTTAAACTATGTTGTCATTGTCACATAAAAAAGCAAACGATACAGCCACGAATTTTTCGCGTCGCATTCACTTGTTTTCTGGCGTTGACGTGCTGCACGGCCGATTAATTCGCCACCGAGACATTTCCCTGAGTGGAGTTGGCTAAAGAAGGGGATGAAAAAAAAAAAAAAAAAAAAATGAACAGCGCAGAAAGAAAAATAAATAAAACTTCGTCCTCGACATTGGATATTCCGAGCAGGAGAATGATAAAAAAAAAACGAAATGAAAAATGATGCGGAAGAGTCGATACTGCACAACATGAGTACATCTCTATACCGTCTAGCAATATTATCCCTTACTGTAGAATCAGAAATTAAATTCGTCAGTGGAATTTACTTTCATTGACATTTCTGCGAAACGTGATAGAAAGAGGAGAGAGACGAAAAAAGAAAAAATGTATAGAAAATAAATAAAATAAAACTAAACACAGTACGAAAAATGAGGAAATAAATTGAGACGATGAATATACATAGCAATGAAAAAGTGAGAAAAGAAGAAAAATATTTGAATTCAATGACCTACAAACATTTCTGTATTGAATTATTCAATCACAATCTCCACCGAATACACCACTCATAATACAGCCCGTTGCGCCCAGTACATATTAATTCAATCATATTCATAAAACCAATTATTTTCTCATTCGACAGAGCATCGAGTGAAGAAAACGAAAGCACAACGAAATTCAGAAAAACAATAGAAAGAACAGGGAAATGAAAAAACAAATCAAAATAAAAAAGAAATACATGAATGTGGTATTGCAATAGGGAAGACGAACAATAATAAACTATACATCTACATGTTCATATAAACCTGCCATTCTCTTTGTTTTTGAACTTCATTGTTTACAATCGATAGGCCAAGTACCTACATCAATTCAATATCGAGAAAGTACGAAAAATATTGGCAAAATAAATCAGCAGGAATGAAAAATCATCAGACAACATCTTGAACTATTTCCACAACCAACCAACGCATGGATCATTAAAAATTTTCCAACTTTTTTAAAAGAGAACAAAAAAACACAATTTAATTCCACAAATTATACAGTGGAATGACAGTTTAATGGTTAAAGAATATTAACTTCTAATACTAACATAATTATAACTTTTGGCAACGATAAATGTTCACTGAGGACAAATACAGAGATGATTTCAGTGCCATCGCTGTCCACATTTCAACCGCCCTCGAGTCACTATACAATCTCATTTCTCTCTGCTTTGCTCTTTTCATCTTCGTCCCTGGTGGTTGTCACACAAACACACAAACATATACATACACAGTGTTGTCCCACATGAGAGAAAATATAGATGTGTGTGATATGCACACAGACACAATACGCTTGGACGAAGCTCGAGAGTTATCTCTGCCGCTGACTGGCGTCCAGTAGGTAATCCATAATCACCCAGCCGTTCACATAGTATCCTCGCTGAATGTACGCGCCCACGAAATTGATATCATACCACCAACAAATATTCAATAACTCATTACCATGATACTTTACACAAAATCGCATGATTCCGCCTATTTATTCAGCGTCGAAATAACAGACAACAATGAATTATTACGGATTAATCTGTCCATCATCAATGATTCAACAATGCAAATGAATCAATTGTAAATAATTGGTTTGTATTATTTTGTGATCCTTTTCTTCTTTTTTTTTCATCATATCTCATTCCACCTGATAAATTCAATTCATTTCTATCCATCGTTGTTGTAGATCTGTCGAGAGTTTCGCAATTCAATTAGTTGGATGCTCAAGTGGAATGAGAAATGGTGAAAGTGCAAACGAGGAAGACGTGGAGACATACGATTTTTGGATTATCAGAGGTCAGGGTTGAAGATCTCAGGAATAAAGTTGGGATTGATAGTTGCATTTCCACTTTTTCTTTAGTTTTTAGTTTGGAATTGGAGACAAAGATGGTTATCGTTCCGTAATTTTCGTGGATGAGTTAATAATCAATTTGGAAATGTGCGAAGTTTCAATAGACAATAAAATGGCTCAAGTGTTTGAGAAGTGACTGTAATATGAAGGAGCACACGGACCAGCAACAAAGGTTGTACAAATTTTCTTCCCTAATCTTCAATCAGCCTCTTTCATATTCAAATTGGATAATTCTGGAACGTGATCGGAAATATATTGGGCACTTTTTCATCAAGCAACAGCAGCACATCAATTACTGAAATATGAAGATCAAGATTCGAATGAACATTTTTTTCCTGCAACTCAATTTTGAAGTGCACATTATCAATTCCCTGTCACTCACAAACATCTTCTTGGATAAACCCATCAACAATTATTTCCACGATGAAAAATGTAAACACAAAAATAAAAATTTATCTGCAATATTGCAAATGATGACGGATTCACTTGGAGAATATAGAGACTGCTGTAAACTCCGGCTCTCACAGTTTGAGCTTCATGACCACAAGATGAGCTTCAACATAGAGACCTCTTTCGAATGTTCATTACGAGATGAGAGAGTAGGCGAACATCGACTTCATCCTCCTAGTGAGTTTCGAGTTGTGGCTATCAAGTAGATATAGACTGCTGCCATTGGTAGATGAGAGTACCATCTAACATATAGAATAAACTACTCGAACTCAGAACACAACCAGACATACTTGGTGTCGTCGCTCATCAACTTTGCACGATAAATTCCCACAAAATATAACAGTCAAATGAATTCCAAATTCTCAAAACTTTTCTTGCATCGTCAACCTCCTCAAGCTCTCATTTTTGTTTCATCATCTTCACCATCTTCATCACTTCACCTCTCCCATCACATACTGATGATCATTGCCATCAAGTTTGTCAAGAATTTTTGTATCGTTACAGAGAAACTACCAACAAAAAATCACCTCAACACTTCACCAAACTCCATCAAAATGTCTCCCATGAAATAATTTCTTCCTGGATTCACTGGTACATTAACAAAAGTTCAAATCGTGATGGACAAAAAATTCCAACAGTTGTTCCTTAAACAGATCAGGAGTATACACAACAAAGCAGAAATGTACAGAAGCATTTTCATATATGTTAGTACCAAACAATGCTGTCAGTGTAAGCTGAAGTAAAACGTATGTACGGTGAATTGTATGTGCATTGATATATATTACATAAGTTGTAAGGACATGGACGTACGAACTCTCATATCTCCAGTTGGAACGTTGCCAGATGAAGCAAAAAATAAACATACACGTAACCTTCGTTGAAGTAAGAAAGAAATGAAACCTCACTTTGTAATCCGAGTGCATCCAATTACATCCAATACATACAGACACATGAAAATAGTTGTCAATATATTCCGCTGCTATCATTTTTCGTTCTTCTTCATCTGACACCAACAAAAGTCACATCCATGTATTCACATTCAATTTTGATATTTTTATATTTGAACTGATGAAATTGGTGAAGGATCCAGCGCATTGATATGAAAATGTTCTGTCACAATTTCTGAAATGTTACCTGCTCTGAAATAGAGTTTATGTCTTGCTGATGAATCTCTGCCTTTGCATCACGCCATTCTCAACCCAGGACATTGAAAACTATTGGTTTTACCATGCAGGATCAAACATTAAACCAAGTGAAGGAAAATTCGTGAAATTTCCACTGTCAGAAACCACTCAACGTCATTAATTCTAATGTATAGATAGAATAAACGTTATGAATGTATAGATGAGAGTGAAGTGAGTGAATACGTGTGAACAAAACTTTGTCTTTCATCGACTTATCGGCGGTTGCCAACTATGCTAAGACGCGTCTGACAGTTCTCACTTCAGTTTCTCTCTCGTGTATTCTCCATGTTGGATCATTCTGTTTCTTGCATGTCACCTGACATTCTTCCAACGACCTCCCAACTCTCATCTCATCCACCAACCCATTCTGTCTGGACTTTAAAGAAACATTTTAATCCCTTCTATCATCCATTGTTGTGCTCAAACAAGGAGAGAGAAAAAAAAAAGGAATCGCAAACGTTGGCATGAGGGTAGTTTGTTGCATTTTGAAATGTCATACAAATTTTTCATTTGTACAGTTGGGGTGAAAGCCTGATGCTAATTATTCAAATGCATCACCACTCCCACTCTCACATTCACTTTATTCATAAAAATATGACGAAGACGTATTTTCACTAATCATCAGAATGAAATATGGAGGAAAGATTGAGTTGCGCCTTTACTCGTGCGATGAAAAGGATGAGAGAGTGTCGTATAAAAGTGAAAACATGCCTAATCAGCACCAACTTATCGACTATTCAGCAAATATTTGCATCGACTCATTGCAAAAGAAACGAAAATGATCGTTGTAATATAAGAAAAAAATTTAATATGACATTTTCTATACATAAAATTGAAATCGATTGCAGAGTGAGCTTGTGATGCTCGTCTGCTCACAATGTGTCTCGTTCCTCTACATCCATGAAGATTTGCCGATAGAAAAATTTTATTTCATCCATCTCCCTTTTGTTTTTATTATGCAATATTTTCTACTTTTTCTTTTGCACACTATCGAAAGACAATTTTTACGAGCAAACGACACTAAAAATACCGTACTCAAAACATCCGCAAAAATTGTTTAGAAATATTTTTCAATATAAAATAAATATACCGTTTTCACAGCTGTCGATAAGAACCGAAAGTAGACACTATGAAAACTTGCAAGCTCACTCAAATGCAGTAGATGAAATGTGTGACAAACTTCTGCCCCAATACCATAACATTATTTTATCTACAAATCGTAAATACACAGTGAAAAAAAAAAATTGAAATAATAAAATCAACTAAACATAACTAAAAAAAAAACAAAAAAATATTAAAACTGAGAATATTCGTGAGTGGTTTACGGAATTTATTTCGCAAACAGAAGCTGAATGAAAACGCTCATTAGTATACAACATGAAGCTCCATGTAGGGATTATACAAGTGGATAGATAACGAGAAGATGGTTGAGCACAAACTGTAGAAGACCAAGACAAGAGATAGTTTTGCACAAGAATGATCATGGACGGGAGTAATATAACGCAGCGAGAGTGAAACAAAAAGATGATCGAACTAAAAAACGATAAAAGAAAAAATGTGACTACGACAAAAAAGAAGCAGATGACGCTGTAGAAATGGCGAAGACAATATAGATGTATTTCATCTATCTATATATTTTAAGAAGAAGAAACCCTTGTGCGATATCTTGCCCCTCGCATGATTGAATTCAGTCGTGCTAAATCATCGATTAATGTCTCGTTAGGCTAAATAAACTCACTCTCTCTCGGTGGTTGAATATAATACAGAGGGGAACGATGAAATGGCGACAATCCTGTTCACTCACTTGGAAAGATAAACTGGACAGATTAACCTCTTCTTTGCACACTGCTTTACTCACACAATTCTATTTTGATTTTAAAACAGTAAAATGAGCTTAGTATTCGCATGAAAATACTTAATGGTTTGTTAATAATTTATAGTTTTATTAAGAACTCAACCAAAGATTGGAGAATCATTTCTGCATTTCACGTAATATTCATAAGAACGGTATTGATTTAACAAAAAATTAGATTGAAAATTGTCAGAGCAAAGTCTGAATGTGTTAGAAAATCGATTCGCAGGCATTAACAATGAATTATCGACTGATAACCAGACGATTTATTTTGGATGAAGCTCATCAATTAGAAATTAACCTCAAAATGACCAAAAAAGTTTTGTATTAAACTTCTAATTCTATCAGTACATCATCGAATATGGGATATCTTCATCAATAATACCAAAAATGAAAGCTCTGTGTAACTAATATTAGAGAGTAATTGAAAGTTTTATATGTAGGCGAAAATTAATTGGATATATGGTAAAGCAATATGTATACACGTAAAAGACCTTTTCGTCTATAGGTCAATATATATAAAGGTGGAGTTCGAGACACGCATACAAGATTACGTATTTCATCCCTTCTACCCATTATTTAGTTTTTTTTCTACCCCTTATTACCTACATAATCCGTTTTATGATCATCATGGGATTAAAATTACCACAAACTTTACTCCACTCCAAACTACAACCAGTTTCCCTTATAACTTTGCTCAATCCATCGTTCATTTTAGTTTTCACCGTTTTTTTTTCTCCACCGTTGCATTACATTCTCAAAAATTTTCAACGTTAAAATTTGTCATTTTCTTAGTTGACTTCTTAAAACTAGTAAATCACATTTCTCAATGTTTCTTTTTCTGCAAGTCGGATTGCTCACACTGCATCCGGCACGATCGAGATTCAACGACAACAGCAACGTCGTCGTCACCGCTTGGTGAAGCTTTAAATTCCGTAGAAATGCAAATTCCATTAAACTTTCAAGCAAGCAGTAGCAGCAGTAGCACCAGGACATACACCAAACCTTTAGCAAGCTAAAGAGTCAGTGTATCCCACGTCCGGCAGTAAACCTCGTCGACACGTACATTTTAATTGAAACTACAATTTTCATTTTGTCAGTGTTGTTGTGTTATTGCATGGCTTGTGTTTCCACCATTTCATCTTTCATTTTTTATTTTCTCCACCGACCCAACCTAACCAACACCAACTTTACAATTCTGATGAGTCATGACATTCCAGAATGCACAAAACATTTCCTTGGTAGACTCGATGTGATGGAAATGATGCTGAATGTCTTCGTATCACTCACATTTTACATCTGTCTACATTTCGAAAAATCTAGAAGAGAAAAAAACAATTTTCAGTGGTTCACAACTTCCAATAACCTGAGAACTGGATCAGTCAATCGGATTTCAACTTCGAAGAAGAAAATGGAGAACTACGTAAAATCGTTCAAAGTATCAATAAAAAATGAAGATCTCAAGGGAAATATAAATTTTAGAAACGAGGATTAAAGATTATATCGACGAGTTTGAGTTTATTATAATCTACCGAGCTGGCCAAGTACATTCTAGAAAGTGCGACGATATAACATCGTTGAGTACATACATGTAACAGAGAATATAGCACCAGCCCACATCTCTGTGCATATCCGTGCATGAGGGTTTGCGCATTATGCATCTCACCTACAGTTCGTTAATCATCCTACAGGACGCAGCTGTAACCGACAACCAACCAGTCTGTACCTTGTCAACCGACTAATGGACGTCGATGAACCTACGAAAAAAAAACGTTAAACAAACGCCGAGACCACGTAAAAACGCTACAAGGTATAAAAAATAAACAAAATTCAATAGAAATATCTCAATTCTATCGAGTTTCATTCTCAGACGCGCATATTACGTGTCAAATATAAGTCAAAGTTGTTCAAGCACACTGAATATTCCACCACTTCAAGTTTTATTATATCGCATTATTTCCAACCAACGAGTCAAAGAGGAGTACTCTCGAGTACACGTCTGTGTCCAAAAAGGGAAGAGAAGTGACGACAACGACTGAGGTTTTACTGCTTAGTCAGGACTATGGTAATACAAGGACTTGTCTCACTTCTGACAACATCTATACAAACCCCCCTCATCAAATATAAAAAGAAAAAAAATCCTCTTAGAGCATATTCACTTCCACTTTTTTTTCTTTATTTTACTCTCATCTTTGTCAGTCGGACAATGAACTTGATCAGTTGAACTTCCAAATCATATCAATTCACAATCTCTTCTGTACAAGAGAAACGTATTGGATTCCTTCATTCGGCAGACCTTTACATCTCATTAAAAAATTGTGGATACTCTAATCAACTCAATCAATCAACATAGAACCCTTGAATAAGATCGAATCACCTGCAGAATTTAATACGCATGCAGGAACTTACACCTCGCTAATTTTTCTTTCAAAACTACTGATATGAAAAGTATCCTCAACATGGCTTTGTCACACTACAAATGTCATGTCCATCAGCACCACCATCAATCACATCCAGGAAAAAAATTCTTGATGCGATCCATTTGGCTTATGATATTCCCCGCATGTCATTGTCATCTCTGCGTCTCCAACGGTCACTAAATTAATCCAACGACTAATTTTTCACTTTGTCCCGAAATGTTTCATCACAATAATGTCAAAAGCATAAATAATTTCTCAACATTGTATCATTCCCTGGCGCAACCAGACAATTAATTGATCATAAGATGCAGGAATTGTTGGGTGGTACTAATTGTTCCGCATGAATAAATGATAAGTTACAACAAACAGGACTGGGATAGTTATGTCCGTCTCCTTATGATATCAACGTGGAATCAAGCTGTGCACCAACAAGTTGGTGAGGATTATTGCGATAGGATTAAACTGAACTATTGTATGAAGGATTTGCTGCTCTAACTTAGTGAGTGGCGCTTGATGCAAAGACTGTATGTCATTGATGTCTGTGTATGTGTCTTGTAGCTCCCTTTGACGTGTTTGGAAGCACTGACTTCTCTTCTTCCGTCGTGTCTACCAGACAATAACCATCATTTAAAATGTATGCATGCGTGGTGTATAACCACCACCATCACCACCACCATCACCACCACCATCACCACCATCATCATCCAAGACTGTATTCGACTTTGAAAACTGGCAGAGAAAGTTCCCTTGTCTCGCAATAGAGTTTCCAGCCTCAGAGGAAAATAGGCGAGACAGACACAATGTAAACGAACAAAAGATGTGAAAGAAGAGGAACAACATTGCAAAGAGGAAAAGAAAAAAAAAAAGATCAAGAAAATTGTATACTGGTGAGTATGCCACAAATAGTTTGCTCAATAATTTTAACCAACTTTGATATGTAAACGAGAAGTTTTGGTAGAAAAGAAATAAAAAGTGATGGTTTATGTTGAGTTTGTGCGAGTTTGTATTGAACAGAAAGAACGAAGAACTTGCTTGGCCATAGCATACATAATCCTCTCTTCAAATATTTTACGAATGCAAATTTACTGATGAGACATATAGCTCTGACTGCAAACGCCTTCAACCAATTATACCAATATTTGTGTATTTTAAAGACAAATACATGAAATCGATCACAATGAATGATGAAATGCTACAATACATCAATTATGGAACACGATTAATTTATCTACCACCATAGGAACCTGCACTGGAGGAATTCATCGAGGAAAATCGGCCAAGACTCATTGTCAATGCACAAAACAACGTAATATCTCAATAAAATTTCTCCAATCACTCCTTACCATAATTTCTTACCAAGTTCCAACGATTGGAAGAGGAAAATTTCCCTATCAATTCATCCCAATACATAAACCATAAATAAAATAAAATATACAGCCAACTGATTTGCACTTGCGCGATTGTTCCTCAATTACGTTCACACTCGGGACTTGAACAAGTGAACCGAGTCAATGCAATGAATATCCATTATTCTTTATCATCGATGACTCACTTTATCATGTCATACTTTTGTAGCAGAGTGAGCACGCAGCTCTCAATTTAACCCTCTACTAAACGTCCCAGAAAAAAAGTAAAACTGAAAAGAAAAAAGAAAAATGGGATAAATAAGAGAAATGCAGTGAACTCATGTGAAAGAACTTGGTAAAACAAAAATAAGTACTCACAGTTTGACCGTTCATATACGTGTGCGTATGTATTTCATGGTTGTGTGGTGAAGCAACCAGCACGAAAACGGTCACGAAGCGATTTCAGGATAAATCATGAGTGTGGAAAGGCCTGTGACAGCTTCAGCCCAGTACTCTTGAACTCCAACGTGGAAATGAGAGAATGAGGAAGTGTGCCATGATACAAACACATATGAAATATATGTACACACATACACACACACGTGAATTCATATATAACTAAACGTAAAATGCGCGTGAATGGCGTCTGAGTTTGAACGCGTACACCTATAACATTTAGTATGGTGGTATTAGTATGACGCTGATGGTGGATCGTATATTTTTTTTACCATCGAGCGGCGTCGAACACGAAAGGGGCGGCGATAAACTTCACAAACAGGTCACAAGGGGACCACGAGTCGTTCGTCATAACGGATATAACCCCAAAGGAGGAAGGAAGAGAAGCACAAATGGTTTAGTGGTGATGGTGATGGCGTTTGGGACTCATTGAAATTTCACCAGTGACTTTTGTCCCTTGGCCTTTTCGAGTAAACCACCACAATACTCACCATCCACAAGCATTACCCAATCACAAAACTCCTTCATTCATTGCGCATTGAAAAATTTCACCTGACTAAACTACCAACTGTCTCTGCCAATTATCTCATTCTCTGTCATCTCTGCTTCCTAAAATGTCCATCAATTTCACGAGTTATATCCGATAATTATCGGTGCTTTTAATCGCTTTTCTCCAAAATTATCTCCGATTGTTGAAGTAGAAGTCAAGTTGGTGATTCATGAAATTTCAGTTCATTCATTGTCTGATATCGTTACATGACGATTGATGGAATTGATAGAGACGAGATCGATAATTCACTTTGGTGCCTTCCTCTTCAATCCTTTTTTCATTCACCATTTTCTGTCCACTTTAACTTGTACCAAGTTTTAAAAATCCGCAAAGACATTTGACAGATGAGAGATTATATAGAAAATGAACGAGAATAAAAAATTCACCAGGGTTGAGAATCAGAGAAGATGTGTGAGGTGAAGAACAAGATGGAAGGTGAAGAAAAGGGCGTAAATTCGAGGTACAACGTGGATGAGGTTGTAAAGTTTTCCCCGGGTGCAATCTTGTGCTTTTATACATATATAGAAGCAACGACAACGAGACCTGCCATGTCCATTGCACTTTTCACTGTGTATAAAAGTGACACTGATAAAGATAAATCGATAAGCACAAATTGATTGGTTGGAAGTTTTTTTTTTAGAACCCGTTAAATTTTTTTCTCCCACTTTCTTTCACTCAATTGACCGTTTTCAATCTGACTATTTCGTCTTCCATTCAGGATTAAAGATATACAAGCTCGAATTGTATTGATCCACTTCCCTTTCACGTAATTCCATTATCGACTGTGTGAGTTCTTCATGAAAAGTCAGAAAGTTTTGGCATTTTTCAAAGTTCGTAATAAAAGAGGACAAACATCAACAAGTACACATTGAAGTTTCTCAACAATTCTATCCGACTTGTATGAAAATTCTCTCCAACTTGCAAACCACAAAAAACGAAAAATAATTTTGTGTTAAAATCAGAAATTATGGCAAGAAATTTTGTTCATACAGAGGATAATAGCACTTGTCGAGTGACAAATACGATCTGAATGAAAATTTCCACACTAATGAAACAGAATACTCGAAGGTAATTCAACAGACAGCAACACTCGAAATTTATAATGCTGGAAACAGTAGTAACAACATCGCCCAACTAATGTGTTGAAAACCTTCATAAAGATTTGCCTATCAACACAACTAATCTAGTCACATAAATTCCCTACGACTTTCAGAAAACAGAAACATGGAATATTCACCGGACAAATTTTAATTGATGCGTCAAGCAATCCATTAAATATAATAAAACATAACAACAATTTCGTGCAGATGTGAGTCCAGTTTTGTAATTTTGTATCACTATGAAATCAACGTTATTACCATTCCCCATGCGAAATCATGATGAATTGTACTAAAAGCTCTATGAAGAGGTGTTGAGGAATGCCAAATTGGAACTAATTTTTCAGTAACTGAAGGCGAATACGATAAAAAGCGCCCGTTCTTGAACGTACCAAATGAAAATACCCTTCTAATCAAGTACAGCATAACAGCGTGAGATTTTCTTTCTTCATCGGACGAATACTGAAGGTGAACGTATAAAAAGTATAAAAAGTGATAGGGAGCGTGGATATGAAGAACAAAAACGAAGAGCAAAGTGATTGTGAAGAGCATGTGCTTCAATCGAAAGCATCTCATCGTCAATTTGGTCGTCAATCTTCCTGACTTCGTTCACACAAGCGTCCAATTCACTGGGATGACCAGAAAAAATTGTTCACGCTCACATTTCCGGGATTAATCTCGACGTGGTCGTTTTACTCTTTCTCTACCGCATCCACTCTGCTCGTTTACTACTGTATGGACCCTCTAGTGACACCAGTACCAACCCACCATAACCCCGAGACCAATTACCGTAGATTCGAACAAGCCATGTGAAATTGTTTCCTTCGATTGAAACCAACTAAAAGTCATATAAATAACATTTCACCATACTCAAGGTTTATGTGATGTCGTAAATTGCCATTACTCAACCCAATTTCAATGATAAATAGAACAATAAAGAAAAAACCAAATCAGTTCACAAAATTTAATAAATTTAGGACAAAAATTGCATAAAATCGTGAAATTAGTAAAAACTAGGTTAAAATTATTTGTATTTTAGTGTCGAAAAATTATTTTTAGCATCCGGAAAAATTTTTTCAATGCAAATGCCCAATTTTTCGTAATAAACAAATACTCGAACACCACAAAAATGAAGAAAAAAAATTTATAAAACATCGTGAGGAGAGAAATAGAGATAAACCGCGTCAAATGCATTGAAATCATCCCAAAGTTATCATCATATACTTCAGAATTCACGGGTGAATAATTACGAATTCACAATATGAAGATGAAGAATGAAGAGAGTATACAAGTTTCACATATATTCGCACATATATAAACGCGAAAGCGACGGAGATGAAAGAGATCTACGAAGCGAACCACAAACAGAAGAGAAGTGCGAGAGAGTAGAAAGACATTCTAGGAATGTCATGCACGCACGAGCGAGCTTTCTCTCAGCAAGCACTCATTGTCTTCCTGTTGTTTCTATTGTCTGAAAATCTCAAGAAAGCATTTCTAGATAATATTCCACCGAGGTATTCAGAGATGATTAATATTCTTCAAACTGATACACCAACACAAAGAATTTATATACAACATGAAGAAAATATACACAAATCATTCCTTTCTTTTTAATTCCTTTGATCTATTACAACATCTAAATAAAATTACCTCTTCATCCCTCCATTTAATTCAAATGCATAGATAAACAATACGAAATTGCAACCCCCTCGATTAACTTTTCATATCCAATTAAAAAGAATTTGTTACGACTCTCGAGATTTCAATTCAGATTCTCATTCTGTCCGTTATCGTCTCAACGAAAATTCGTAATAGAAGACAATGAAAAAAATACCAGAATATCAAGATGAACTAAAAACTTAAAAAACGATGAAAATACCCTGAAACTATCACAATCCCAAAAAAAAAACCAAATAACCAAAAATTTAGCCTACTTTTTGTTAAAACGAGTAACAATAAATCAACAAGAACAGATAGAAATTTTTCTAAAACTTGACAGCCGAGGAGATGAATTAAAAATTATGATTCAAATATGAAGAAAAATTCTAAACAATTCAACGACTGTCCACACATATTTATCCAAATAAACAAACACAGACATTTATACCAATGAGTATAAAGATGAAATTGAAGGCGACAGGTGGCTTTTACTATCCAAGTAACTCTGCTCACAAGGTAGTTACCCTTAACCATTGGTGGCACGTCATCGTGGGCGGCGGTAAACTCGCGTTAAACGATAAAGCTCCGGAACTAATCGGCGCTACTCACCCCTCAATTTTCCCCTCCCTTAGGTTTACTTACTCGCCGTCATGCAGTATCGCATATATATCAGTTCTACTATACAGAGCTCTATACTCTATCGCTACATCCATGAAGTCTACTTAAATATTCAGGAGTTTGCAGGTAAGGTGAAAAGCTTCACCGTTTCACTCACTCTCGCTTTCTCCCTCTCTCTCCTCATGCATACGCTATACATTCATATATATGTATGTGTATTTACTGTATACACTGTCATTGAGTTGAGGATTACGATTCTACCTGGATCGTAAAGCCAACGAGCCACCCAGGACCTCCCTCACTCACTTAATACATTTTATCAGATTTTCAAAGTAATCGACCAAGTGAATTGGTATCCACTTCATTCCTTATGTTCATTCCCAAACTTTCTCGTATACCACCATTTTTTTCATTTATTTATGTGTAAAATATGTGAAGTGGTTTGAAATAAAATTATGATAAAACCAAGTAATCCATATTTAACCTTAATATTTCCCTAGTTTTGCAGATTTTTAGGTATTTAGTCACATAATTTTCGTGAGCTTTACCTCATTTCGAAAATTATCCTCCATGACGCTTCCAAAACGTTAAACACAACTCAAAAAAATATTTCACTGCCCCAGCTATGGTCATCATTGGTCATTCCATCTTGGACAAAATATTAAACAGAAGTTTTTGGTAATGAATTTTCTATGATTCATCATCCCCTAACTAGATCCGATGCTTAGAAATTGTTAATATCCCACTTTTCCATCTCTTTAATTCAAAAAAAAAAAAAAATTCCTCAAAATAAATTCATAAATGCTATCAACAATCTAAATTCTTCATTAATGCAGAACACGAATGAATAAGTAAACCAATAAACGCCCAAGCAATTTACCCCACCAACAATTTACATAAACATAAAATTTTTTTTTTTTTTTCTTATTCCTCGTTGATAAAAATATTTGCACAATATGGAAATGTGCACGACCTCAGGTGAGATTGTTCAAACTCTTTCTCATCATAAGTTTGATGTAAAATATATAATGCATATATGCATTACCTTTATCCAAAGCTCTCTTTAGTGCGTTGTATTTAAGTGTCAGGATGAGAAAAAAAAAAGAAGTAGGGAAAAAAACGCTTGGGTCTTTATACCTTTTATGTAGTTTGTTTCAACCATCAGTGAAAAAGAGGACAATACACATAACACACACACGCGACCCTCCGCACTGCGCACAATTTTGCAAAAACAAGTATTCGTATATCTCAAAACTTTGGCAATAGTCCTCGGCTTCACAATTTAACTTCCTCTCACTCGTACACTCCCTTTCCCACCATTCTATTTTCCTGGCTCTATACCATTCTGACATGCTTACTTTTCTCTACCATGTAATGTCTATTCGCATATACATACACATTCATATATATATAACCATGAATGGTACATACGAAAGCCTTTTTATTCGTAGCAATTTCATCGCACGTGCAATCTCACCCCTTTACGTCTAGACAATTCTGACCATAACTCCCATTAATACAATGCCAAAATCCTTCAACATCTGTATCCATAAATACTTCGCCTCTTAAAAAAAAAAAAAAAAAAAACGAACACATTTGAGAATTGAAATGCTCCCCAAGAGTGACGTTCAGTCAATTCAAAATTAATTTACACTTTAATTCTTTGTCCGGTTGCTTTTGTTCACCCAAATATCCATCTGAATTGATAAAATCAAACACAAAAACCATTTCTAAATTCATCCCTCAATCACACAGTCAAAGTGTCTTCAAGTTAACTACAAAATCGTTACAAAATGAAAAAAAATTTAATAGGAATAAAATAAATGATGACATGCAGTGATTATACAGTGTGGAAGCTCAACGCAATCTGAATCACAGCCGAACGAACATAAACCGTAGAGAAAAATATTTTTTTTATTCATTTCAATTTTTATTCTTTGCCAAAAAAGTGTCGAGAAGTGGCTTTGCCCGAGCGTGATGCGATAAACATTTCATTGTTCCATGTATATATACATCAACACAGAGATTGTTATTGTGTTCGTATACACCGATGTGTCTATACTTCATATGTAAACATACACACACACACGCACACACACACCGGACGCAAAAGGAGAAACTTGAACTGAAAGAAAGAAATAAAAATGAAACTGAAGACAAAAAGAATGAGCGGAAAAAAAAATAAAAAAGAAAACAGAAATGTTGCAGTAATGTGCGCTTCGTGGTTGGAATTCTGATTGCGAAACACATAATGCGGTGTATAAAAAACATTCTAGATGATTTCAAGATCCCACTACATTCTAAATGAGAGGGAAAAAACATACAAACACATTCATACGTATATTTAATAACACCACCAGAATTGCGGGGAGAATCGATTAAAAAATAAATGCACAAAGTGGAAATGTATTCATAATTATTTTTTCATCTTCTTCCTCATTCCATTTCCGTCTTTGTCATTTCCGAATCAATTATTTCCATTCACTTCCATAGATGAATATTATTATAAAATCCATTTGTCGACAATTTATAAATAAATGTGCATGAACAATGTGTCTATTAAAAAATGAAATTATCGCATCGATCAAAACATTTACTGTTAAATATCATTTCTTTGAAATAAAAAATCATTTCACTTGGTGGATATTAAAATTAATGCAAAATGTGCGAAACAATTTTGTCGAGAAGAGAAAATTCGTTTCAGGTAAGGGAGAAAATTTTTTTTTCATATCAATATCCAAAATGTGCAGATTGAAACACAAAAATGTTTATTTAATTGAGTAATTAAACTAACAACCTTCATGAACTAATCGCATTTGTATTGCCAAAAATTTCACGGAATGCTTTTAGCTCTTTCGGCACAATGAATTAATGAGTTTTGCACACATATTCACAGCAATGAACACATGAGTTTGTTCATATATATAAATACGAAAGTGTATGTATAACTCAACTTTAACTAATCCACACAGGCCAATATATTTCTCTCTCATACGTGAGTTGCCGTCTCGCTCATTGGTCTCAAATAAATCAGTATGACGAACGACTCAACTCTCTCACTCTTGCATATCCAAATTCTGTTCTCTCGTTCACGTTTAATTTGACAGTGGAGCGCTGGCTATACTGCGCCTCTTTCCTCAACATCAAAACGTTAGCTTAATTACATTCCACGTTTCTACTACCATTGTGTCCTATGAGACGAAGTTATGCCCACCGCTTATACTATTCCATTCCATTACTCGTCTCTACAATAATTCTTACTATCCAAGAAAAAATTTTCATCCCCTGTAATAATCCACACTTCTCACATAACCTCCATCAATTTTCACATCTCCCGAAAATAATTTCTCCCAATTTCAAATTTATTATTTCCATATCACAATTCATCAATTAACCAGAAACAAAAATAAAATTCTAACCTAAAAATAAAAAAAAAACAAATATTCAACGAATTTCAATGATCAAAAATATTTCTCTCTCCAATTTGCACGAAGTATTGTTACAATATCATTGGAAAGCCTCCACAGATTGTTAAAATAAATAAGCGAACTGGCCAAATGTTCACCCAAAGAAGATCACCATGAAGAGAAAAAAAATCGAGAAAAATGAGTAAATAAAGAACGACAAACACAGCAGGAGAAAAAAAAATTGATAAAGCTCCTATCGATTTATCCGTCAGCAACGAATAAACATTCTTTCAATTAATGCCCTCAATATATCACACAGCGATATATAACACCCATGAAAGGTGAATCAAAAGCAATTTTTTTATTACACACATAAATAATGTATCTGAAAATCGGTCAAGCATAAAGAAAAAAACATTGAACAATGAGATGAAACACATCAAAGATCTATTCTTGTCCAAAGCCTATATATAAACATATTTGAAGCAACGTCACACAAGTTCACAAATATATATACAAAAATATATATGCAAGTGTACAACCACATACATGAGTGGATTGTGTATAAACTCTGCGAGTAAAAGGTAAATCTGGCTCGAGGGTTTCTCATTCTCACTCTGCCTCATTCACTTTCTCTGCTATCTCTTTTATACATACCGGACACGAGGCACAGCGACGCTTGTTCATCCAAGCTTGTGACACGTCAGGATGCCCCAACGCGTCGTCCGCTTTGACAAAGAGTGAACATACGAGAGAAGAGTTTATACCGAGGAGCATACTTTGACCGTTGAAGCGCTACTTGGTGCGTGGACTTTGCCACACAACCACAACAGTTTAACTTCATCCAATAACTTTATACTGCCACATTTTATTTTCTCTTTATTCTACGCTCATTATCATCTCACTTCGCGTCACATCTTTCTATCCATTTTGTTTATGAGACTCTTCGTTAGATTCGAGTTTACAAAACACAAACCGTCCACTGTCCCGAGCGTAATCCAAAACAACACAGAGTTCATGTCTCTGATTTGTTCCTTTTGTTCAACTGTGGAAGTAAATATTTCCTTATGTTTTATTCTTTTTTATTCTTCATAAAATGAGATATTTTTCTTCTCGTTTAGTCATTAGTGACGAATAATAAACGAGACAAACAAAATTTGTTTGCTTCTTGTGAAGTCGCAATTTCTCAGATTGATGAAAAAATTTTTCGATGCAATTTTTTGATTTAATTATTCGAAACATCAATTGATATTTTTTTCCGATGAATCGTAGCAAACTATGACCAGACAATGATTATTGATATTGATGATGATTTATTAAACGACATGTCAATTAATCAAACATCATTCTCATTCGTACTAGAAAATCATCACAACGAAGTAATTACAGATAACACATGATGAACTATTAATTATTTCACAGATTCAAGCTAATTACCATTTTCTCATCATCAAAATTACACCATTACTGTTGATACTCGTAAGGGAAAAAAAAAACTTCAACTAATTAAACTCAAATAATTCATCACGAATGTACCTTCACCATCACATCAAATAAAGCAAATCATCAATAAAATATTCAACGAATATTCCAAAATTCCTCTGAAATTGGAAATAGATCAGTTCCAATAATTCCACCATTTCAATAATAAATTAACACATTAGCTCTGATTTTCAATGCAATATTAATTTCCAACAATGATCATCCACTCTGTCTATTGCTGTAATCCACATAAATTATAGACACCCGACCGGATTAAATTTAATTTCACAATCCCCTAAATTTCCTCGCAGAAAACAAGAACGAAATAAAGAGTTCAGTGTAAAAAAAAAATACCCGAAAACAATAATGAGAAGTTAACATAAAACCATTTCTCACAGGATCAAATAAATTTTCCGTCTTGATAACGCACAAAGGAGTGAAAGAACAGAGAGATATAACATCTCCCCATGGGTTCTAAATCGACATTACAGAACATAAAGATTTAGAACAGAACAGAAAAAAAGACAAAATCCTGTAACAAGTTGAGCTCGTTGATTCCCAAACCACTGAAGTTCTGGTATAACTAAAAGGAAATAGCGAAATGTCGAGAGAGTGAAAATGGAATTATCAAATAAGAAAGAGCTTGAAAGGGAGAAAATGCTCCACCCAATTGCGCGTAATGATGATAAAAGTCTAATGATTACATCAATCCCATGAGCTTCCTAATCAACTTCACTCTCCCATTCACTTCATTCCAAACTAATTCCCACGTATCCAAAAAAAGAAACCAAGAGGAAAAAAAAAATCAATGGACATTCACCATGAAAAAAGGAAGAACCAGGAATTATTTCACATCTTCTGTGTTTCAAAAACACTCTGATATCGCTGATGGTGGAATTTTTTGCAATCAGTCGCATGAAGAAAGCACTGAGGGAATTGTTTTTTTTTTCATACATCTTTCCCTCCCTCTATTTTTATTCACTTCATCTACCATGATATTTTCCCTTCTATATATGTGTGAGTATAACAAAGAAAAGTGTAGATAGTGACATTGCAGAAATCCTTTTCCTTTGTTCCAGGACTATTAAAAGAAACTCAATAAAGGAGGGACCCGATGAAATGACAACAAGCCTTGATAAACCAACTGAAGCATTCAAAGAATATTGTTGTGATTAGGATGAATAAAGAAAAAGAAAAAAATAATTTTTTATCTCTTTCATCCCTTAAGATTTTTCTTTAATACAATTTATCATTTTCTTTTTTAATTCTATTCTTCTAAATTGAGCTCATGTTGAAACTACAGAGATGACCATTTTCAGGAATAGATGTTGGACAGTGTTAAATCTCAACTGAATCCCCAATGTGTTATTTCCTCATTTTCGTTTCTCTCATATATTGAAACACACAGAGAGACCGACAGACAGACACATATTTCGTCATTCGTCTTTCTACCATTGCACGACGCCGTTTATTCTCCTTACTCATGACGTCCAACTTTACCGCATGAACATACATGCACATAAACGTACAAACACGCATATATTACTTTGTGATATATACCGACACGCACACACAAACACTCACTGTTACGCTTTTATTTAATCCACCAACGACAACTTATATGACTGCACCTATGTATGTTCTCCAATGAGCATTCCAACAGAACTACAATTAACGTTGTACGTTGTAATTTCAAGCAATTTCCTCATGTTCAACTGTGAAATGTCCAAAGAAAAATGGACAATCTGAAAGAAAACTTTACTGACGTTATTCTTGAATGCAAAAAATGCAAATTCATTTGACACTTTTCTATTTATTCTAATCATGTTAATTTATAAATTAACTTGTAACAACATTTACTGAATAATAATTTGACATGTCTTATTTGACATTTGTTCAATATTTGATGTTAAAGATGATGAAGATGGTGCTCGTCAATTGAATTGATGGAAAATGGATCTCGCTGTTCACATTTAGTACGGATAGATGATGATACTCAGTGACATATTGACATTGATGAAACCTTGGGAAAATCTGATACACAATTATGTACGTCAGTACCGATCTAAATTTTATTTTTAAAGTTGCGAGGAAATGTTGCTGACAGAAAAATATATCGGATATGAATTGAAAAAAATTAATAAATTTGAGAAATGTTCCTTGGTGAAAATTCTTTCATATTCTAATTCGTTTGATGTCATTCAATGTTTGATCCGACGAATTTTATTCGAATTTCACCCTTTGCATACAATTAAAAATGTTTATTTATTCACAATTTTTATTCTGTTAATAGAACAATAGCTCAAATGGTGTCGCACGCAAATAATCCAATCGATCACATGCATTCATGTCAACAATACCAATGAAAAGTGCATTTGCATGACACGTATTCTATGAGAAACGTGCGCTCAATAAACCTAATAAAATTCATATTTTTTGTTTCATTCCAATTTTCCTTTATTTCACATTTTATATCCAATCACTTTCAATGAACAAATCACCATGCCGGCGGAATCCTGCGCTGCAATTTCATTTTTTATTATATCATATACACG
>JABMBR010009666.1:0-45160 GCA_018881525.1 Meteorus sp. PSUC_FEM 10030008
TTTATATATATATATAAAAAAAGTCTACTATATTTATTCAACCGCGTAATTCACTACCGGAAGATGCTCACCGACCGGAAACGCAACCACGGATGTGGCTATTGTTATATACCAAGTTATACCACGGTAGTCTGCAAACCCGCTGAACTTTTTTGCTTACCAATCACACCCACTCGCAGGTACGCGCGTGTTTGTTGTGAAAAAAAAACAGTGAAATAAAATTGTAAATGGACAGTGGAAAATAATCGCGTAATATTTTCACACACCTACGTGTGATTATTGACACATTAGCTGATACTTCATGTTCAAGAGAGGAAGGAAAATCACAGGCCATGTTGGATATTGTCGGTTGTATTTGAATCACAGAAACTCGTGGTATTTTTGTTATATTCATTTTGTTTGTTGCAGTTTGGTGGCAATTAAAGTGCTGTTTCATCTCGTTGTAATGATTGTGGTTGATGTCTAGGTTTGCAGCTATTTCAAACCGTTGGAAATTTGGAGATGAATTAATATGAGTGAAATTCATTACAATTGAATGGACCAATTGATGGGGTGAATTATCGATTCTGATACAAATGAACATTTATGAGCTTTTAATCAATTATTTCCTCATTCTATTCCCTCTTTAGATGTGTGCCATTGCTGTATTTCCATAAATACAACTTCATGGCCTTCTGTTGGTATTTATGAGTATTTGCATTATTGTTCTGAACATTGTGGGGCAATTCAATATTTATTCAATGTGAATAATTTTTCGAAGTTTACAGATTTCTAATGATGTTGATCATCATAAAAAATTCGACTCTGTTTGATCGCGACATTTATTTCTACGCCGCTGTGTCATTTCGTGAATTCTAAAGCTTCAATTGAATCGTAATCAAACCCGATACATTTCATACTTCGATCAGGATCGTTCACGGAAATGGTACATTTTGGGTTGAGTCTATGTCCAATCAAGTGAATGCGTCCATATTACTAATTGGTCTTGAAGTTTCAATGCTGGTTGAAAATGTTGGGGTTGCTATTGAAATTGTGAGGACAGTTGAGAGTCATTGAGTCTGCACATACATTCATAAAAAATTAATTAATTATATGATTAACGTATGACAATGAGCGGTTCATCCATTTTCATTTTCCAACCCTCTTTGTGACCGTATCAATCACAAATCTATATAAAATGGGAGTACGTTATTAATTGAGGAACGCACCGATGATTCCGCAAGTATTGTAGATTGCTGCACCACTGGCGTATATTAATGACCACAATATATTCACTGCAATCAATTGTGGCCGCTATCTTTGAGATGATAATAACTAATAATAGAAGTTGTTACATCGATTTTAACCGACGATAAAAAATTTTATGAAACATCAGTTAACATTGATAAAATTTTAAGATACAGAGTATCAAAGTGTATAGAATTGACGTTTTGAAATGTACTGTGGCGAGTGTTTCTTGCGTGGCACTATTTAACAACACTAAATAATTGATTAGTAACAATTGCCATAAATAGCCAATTTTCACAATAAAAATTTCGAAGAGAAGAAATATCGGTCGAGGTGTAGTACCAGCATACGCGAATTCAATTGAGAAAAATCACCATCGGATTCATCGAAATTGTGTTGTGAAGATTGTTATGATATTTTTGTTCAACAATAGCGATTCGTCTAATCGATATTGGTCTTTGTACGAATTATTAAGAAGTACAGAAGCAATCCAACTCTGTTTTTCCAATCTGAAACCACAAGCTTGGTCATTTAAATTATTCAAATGCATCCACGATTTGAATTTCGATGATGACATTCCTACAATGTTGAGAAGCACTGAAAATAGAACAACCCTGTGTATTATTTGTTGCACATAAATTATTACGAGAGCTGTGAGGTATAATAAAAAAAAAAACATTCGTCTATTTATTACGACAATATATTTTGTTGAAATGGTATAAATAAATGTACATAGATATTTACAGGTATGTGTGTATGTATTTTTTTTTATCGAAATTGTCTGTTGGTAGAATTATTGAAAAGTCTTCACTTAAATCACTGTTTAATGGTTTGTATCTATAGGGCTCGAACGTAAATAACGCCGTGAAATTTGTCGTTGCCGCGGTGTAAACACGACTACAACCGCTTGAGCCAGATCTCGTGCAGCGGACTGCGCGGACGTGCCAACACTGTCGGGGTAAACTAACTCTCCATAATTAAACACTACCACGGTAAATTAAAACAATAAATACCGAGAGGTGCCGAGAGAATGAGTTGATATATACAGCTATAGAAAATTCAAATTCGTTCATGGTTACATAAAGTGTGCAGTGTTTTCAAGTCCAGTTCATGCTATTAAAACAATGAACATCAATTGTTTTTGTTCTGTCTAACGACAATAATAAGTATTGAAAATGTCGTAATCATTCATTCTATCAACGGTTGGAAATGACATGACTATGAATGATTTGCAGATGCCATGGTGTATTGTATCAGTGGTAGCTCCATTACTCGTTCGGTAAAGCCTTGTAGCAAAGCCACATGAGTTCATTGGAGAACATGAATAGATTTTGTGTTCAATCATGTGTGAAGCCAATTCATGTTTGGTATCGACATTACTACGGAATATCAGGTCGAATATCTACTCTCATGTACATGGTGATTTCACTGGATAGAGAATGTATTTTGAAGTTAATTTGATACGTTGACTGTTAGGGGTACCGTCGGTTTAATCATGGATGAAGCAATATCGATTTGCAACAGTGAGACTCTATTATTATGAAATCAGCACGTACTGTGAATGTTGATATTCTCGTCAATGAAGATGCATTACTGTTTGAAGAGCTATTTTCACACTTTGGATGGGAAAAGTTCCATTTTTAGCACTACTCAGCGACGCATGAAACAATTCCATGCAGCAGAAGGAATTACATCGGGTGACGACAACATGGTTATGAATAATTTATGATACATCTTGAATTTGTGGTGTTTGCAGTTATATTTGTTTCATTTGGAAATCGTGGTTGATAGAGTGCACTAGATGGAGTCGTAGATACAGAAATTATCAGAGAATAATTTTCTCTCCATGTTCCGTGCAAGTTTTGCTTTGACCAACAACAATATCATTGATCCATTGGTTGATACCTGATTAGACATAGCAGCAGATGATCTTTGCATTCAGGTGGTTATTGTTTCATGAATTGATACAACGATAGAGTTTTTGTGGTTGAGGTCTCTCATCAATTCCCAAAATTTTTTTTTCAGACCAACTGAATTTCTGAGATAAAAACATTCGAAGTTGGTTGGACTTGGTATGAACAATAAAAGTTCAAAAATGATTAATCTCTACAATTGGAACAAGTGCCGAAATGTTGTTGTAGAAATTTTTTCCTCGAAAACAAATACTTCACCAACATTAATCTCTTTCTATTCTAACACCTGAGAAGTCAGAGAAGTAACCTCCAAGGAGATAACGAATACTAACATAAAACTGAAATTTGACTCGGGACTTTCAATACATCAAATCTTCCAAATTATCCTAGTTGAAGTATTTTTCGCGAAAAGCTACTCAAGCTCAGAAGTTCTTACAACTTCATCATCATTGTTTTTGTGCAATCTTCTCGTAACGAAAGTTGCGGAGTTCGCCCGCGAAATTTCCTGATGTTTATCTTACAAAGGATGATGACAATCAGCTATGACAACAGGAGAATGTGATGGAATATTAAAGGCACAATTTTGTTACATAGATTGAAGTATTTCCTTGTCGTAAAGAAGTCTTCTCGTTAAACTCTGATATTCATCAATTCTCGACAGGTATTTTTCTTTGGACCATTTCTTCTATGAAGCATCCCAATAAACAATCCAGTCAGGAGCCAAAGGGACAGACTGCAATGAATTCAATCAGTCAACCATGAATATATATCGATTCTAAACGTTCACAATTATAAATTGATGTCATTAGATTGGAGATTCTGAACCATTCTTACAATCAGTGTGATGAAGAGAAAACTGAAGGCATACTGAACTTCATCCAAAGAGACATCATCGAACATGTTTTTCATCTTCTGAAAATAATGACAAATATTATGATGAATGCTTGTTGATTGAAGTCTAGAACCTGGATCTAAGCAGATATGATTTTGTGAACTTGGTTGACAACAATGCATGTTGATTTAGCGTAATTGCTAATGTGTTTTTGATTATGCAATGACTATCAATGAGCATGGAATATCATGATGATTGAAAGTTATAGTACAGACAAACACAGATATGTAAGTCATACAATCATTGATGAAGCGTCATTCGACTATCAATTGTCCATTACGATGTTGAAGGATGAGTTGATAAATCAGAAGGGCAGTAGCTAAATAAAGAGTTAGAGTAGAAGTCAAGTGAATCTTTCATTGATATACATGTAACCATTAGCAAGTCAAAATATTCAACATTTACAGAATGAGAATAATGAAGATAAGCTATGGCTACACTAATTGTGGATACTGTGCAACCAATAGTTTGTTAATGCAAGGAACAATATAACATGAAGAGCTGCCTGTAAACTGAAACGCATCACTGCAAAATGCGTGTTGATGCGTTCACGACCAAGCTCATTTACATTGAAAGTGGTCAATACGTTCATGTTGTATATACACATGAGCACATACTATGTAGAGAACATTATTTGAATTGAGCATCCGGCACAGTTTCAAATAATATGTCCGTTTTACATATCAGAATAAATAAAAGTATTGTCATTATTCAGTTAATTAGTTGATAATAGTAGAGTTAACTCGAATGAAAATGTTGAAACAACAGATCTACTCAAATTTACAGATATTGTTTTATTGTAGATGGATTAAACAAAAGTTTTGGTGCTTTTGAATTTAATATAACAATATTTTCATAATCCATTTAGCTAGCGTAGAGTATTATTGTTTCAGCTATGAAGGCATTTCAGCTAAAGAATGGGTCAGCAGGATGGGAGTAAAATATAGATAGAGTTAGAATAGAAGTGGGAGCAGGAGTGAGACAGAGGGTTAGCACGGTCATTACCCAGACAATACCGCATTAATGGATTGAATCGAATTTAACGGCCTATAGCGTTCACTTCTCTCTATATTCTCTTCTTCTCCTTCTCGCTCTTATCGCCATCAACCCCAGTAACAACGATGACTACGTCTAACCCCATTGGAGTTTTGGTAGTCGCAACGTCGTCGCACATTACATGTCTACATGTACATCCAACACTCATGACTACCGTCAGATGTACCCAGACGAATTTGATTGCTTTACGATTACTCGTGATTAGGCAATCTGCCTTCCTTACTCGAGCGATGGTGGATCAACACAGATTGTTTCCCATGAGTTCGAATCAGATGGTAGAGCTACCAGTTCCAATCAAGTCACACATTTCATCATTTGCAATGGTTGTAATTTTGATTGTTGTCGAAGAATTAATTGAAGAGATAAATCTTGTTGGATTTTCAGCGTCAATTGAATCAAAACGTGGTCGATATATTTTTCATATGTTACCTTTTCAGTCACACAATGAAAGTAGAGGTGAGAGTCAACGCACTTTATAAACATGGATATTCAAATATATAAAATATGTATACATGTAGCGATGCCAGACAGAAGCAGAGAACAAACGTGTACCATCATAACGTGCGGCGTCCGTACACATACATATATGGTATAAATATAGGCCATATCATACCTAAGGGAGCGCACTATTACCCCTTGGCACAAGACCGCAATGCATACTGAGTAGCCATTCTCCTTTCTATATGGCATGGTCACTGACTTTATGTATATATATGTATATTGTATTGGATTGCCGAGTAATAACAAATTTATAGATTGCACAAAAATATGAAAAAGTTATATCAGTTTATTTAAATTGTTGACATGAATAGATTTATTTTACTCAAATATGTGAATTTTTGATATGATAAATTTGAGTTATGTAAGGCTTTCTGATTTATCATGGTGTTGAAAATTCATAAAGAATTTTTAATATCGCAATTTATTTTCATTTTGTACGGTTGGATAAGTGCAAGATAAAAAATTTGGAATGAGTGTAATTTTCAGAGGAATTACAGAACCGTATCCTTATAATTTTTTTTATGGTTAGTATTATTTCTTAATTCTTTTGTTCATGTCCAGATGATGAATGAGTTGAGAGATTGGGATTATATTTTTGAGGATAACACGTGAATGTCGCGGTTCAAAACAAGCCACTAAATTGGGGAGTGGGAGCAAAATGGGAGGACAATGGATAACTGCCAACCACTTGCGGAAAATTACTGTGCTAAAATTCGTACAAGTATATCCCGCTATTATCATGCTATAATTATGTTAAGTTTTTTTTTTCGGAATAGAATAGCCATAGCTGTCTTTCAAATTCTGTATTTCGGTGAATGAACAATGGAGGTTACTTTTATTTAGAAAAATTTAGTCTAATCGTGCATCATCGTTAGAACAGAGCAGAATTCAATCGAGATGTAACATCTGCCATTGAAATTGTTCAGTTGATATCATGTGGGAGCAATGATGTATAATCCGAGGGAAATATAATTATGGACTCTGATATGTTGAATTGAATATTCGCAAACGATCACATTGAAAATAGTGAGAGAATATTTGCTGGTTTTTAGCCTGCTTCGTTCCAGATGATTACTCATCAAAATATGTGATGCTGCGTTCAATATTTTCATTTCTCTTTTTAGGTTCAATCAATGTGGAACAACTCGATAACTCGACGGTATTGCTCTAGCTCTATTTTCCGTGTATCATAACCTCCAATGTCTGTTTTTGGATATGGATCTGTTCATCATAAATTCTTCCTAGTTGAATGTCTATATCACAATAATCAAAGAACCAATCATTTCAATCAATTTACTCAAAGTTACTTATTAAATTTAACAGTTTTTCATTAACCCAATTCATTCTCCAACTTCATGAATCTGCATGAGGTAATCAATCTCCATTTCGTGCAACTTCTTACCAGCTTGAAAAAGTTTGAGTTAGTCATCATTTCAACAGTTATCAAGTGCAATTCGATATGATGATTACAAAAATCGAATGAAACCAACTATCGATCCACGATAACTTCACCAAACTAATAAAAGTGTCCGATTTGAATCGCCCAGAATTATTTTTCGAGTCAACTCCGCAGAGAGCAATTGTAGTTATCCTAACTTTTATGTGTATGTTCATCAATTAGAACTTTCGATAGCAATTGTTAGAAGATGGGTAACAATTATATCACATTAACATGAATGACATAAATGTCTCGAATAGTAAACTACAATTTTCTCAAAAGGAAATATCAATAATTCTTGGAAGAAAGACAGATCTGATAAAATATTCATTTACATGACTTCCTTCCAACAATAAAGACCTGATGCATGTGACCCGTATGTGACGTTGTACCAACATATACAACGATGAATTCTGATCTCTCATTCATGTGGAAAATGGTTGGAGATAAACTCATGTAGACGATACATCTTTGATAGTCAAATATATTTCTGGAGGTATATTTAATGTATATAATGGAAAACGACTCTTCTGAACTTATGCTTCCGTCCGCTCCATTCAACGCGTCCCTCGCGTGTAGAGTTCAAGTGAAGATACGCGCCAACATTGTCGGTTTGTCCATGTTTAGAGAGCTACTTACAAATTAGCTGTGAATATTCATGTGTCAATGAGGGAGTGTAACCACACAGAATTCTATAACCTTTCACCCAGCGTAGTACATCCGGGTTGGAAGTGTAAATATTTTCCTGGGAGCCGTGTGGTGGTCAATTGGGACGAAGCACCACTGGTATCTTGTGTATACTCATACATTTATGCACAAACTAACATTTATAAAACGGAGCGTGCTCACGACCGTATTCCTTGAAAATTCATATAATTTCGTCTTGTTTTAATGGTGATATATTAAATACCAAAATTAATTCCACTATTTGTTACTATTATCGTAATTATTATTAACATTATTAATATTTTTATGTACTTGAATGGGGCTTTTGGATTGAACACGATTTATTTTCATCAGTGTTCATTGTTTGAGTTATACATGTGGCAGATAGAAAATGGAGGAAAATTAAAAAATTACAGCAGACAGTCATCATCATTAATCATCACTCGTCTTTTGTTTTTTTTTTTCCGAACGTTCGTGTTGGTTGTTTTATGGTTAGAATATTTTTTGAAAGAAGAATAAATTATGCACAATACTTGATATTCTCATTTAAATATGTACAGGAATAAGCGGAGTGTTGTATCGCACAATTGTGAGTGTAACTTGAAATATTTGTGAAGGATCGCAGTCCTGAGAAAAGATAATTTGTTCGTTGTATTTATCAGAGCATATGAAACAGTAAAGCATACCTACACACAATAAATTCTGTACATCAGTTTACTGTTTTTAATAACAGACTGAATCATATCTAGGAGTTCACATTTATATCATGATTTTCACAGATCAACTTCAGTTACAAAGTCTGATGGGGAGATTATTCATCCTTTATCACTTCATCGAAACCATAAATTTCGAGTGTATCCAAACAATGTTTTATAATAATTTCATGATGCAGTTAATTTGATTAAATGTTAAATAATGTTATGACAATTCCCAATAATTCGCAATGGATTATATGAAAATAGTGATGTGTGTTGGTTTATTAACATCATTTTGTAATTTATCGGGAACGAGTATATCATCATAGTTGTTTACTATTCCGTTGTGTAAAATATTTGTTTATAGACCATTTGAATATTTTTGAATATCAAGATTTATGAGTCGACATTAGTCGCAGCGTTGGTAATATCAATTCTACGAACCTCTCACTCATCCACACGATGAATCTTGTTCTTTTCAAGAACGATGAGAAAAAAATTAATTAACCAATAAATGATGATGAAATGGAAATAATGTAGATGAAATTGATGATGTTGATAGAGGGAGAAATGACAAAAACAAAAACATGAATCAACAGAAGAGAAACAATATTGATCATCCGATGTAGATATTTGTACTAGGTGTGTTGATATAATAATAGATGCCGACAAACCTAACCAAGTAGAGAATATGTCGTCTATGAAATTTCTCTGAGGAACGTAAATTCAACTTGGGAGTTACGGTAACCGCGCGCCACGACCGATTGGCGAGACAACGAGAAACGGCCATAGAGAGACTGAATGACCAGTTCCAATCAGCCACTATTGCTCGGCAAAATCGATTTCCGTAATGAATTGTGGCTCGGCAGCATCCCGTCGCCACACCAAACCAATATTGCTTCTTCAGGTTTACAAGTTCTTCTGCGAAGTGGAGCGGAGAATGTTGGAGGGGTATTGGTGGCATCTAAAAGCAGGCAGCAACTCCTGATTCTTAAGTTAAAGGGGAAAGACCAATTTAAACGTGACGCTACAAACAAAACTATCCTCTTATGCTCACTTCGTGCGGAAGAATGAACAAGGAGTTTGCACAGTGAACATCTTGAATAGACGGAGAGGGCGATCCCGCATCAGATATATGTCCTCGAGCGACTGCACAAAACATCCATTGAGTCGTATACAACATAAGTGGTAGGTAGGGTTGCCAAGGGTGAATTTTACTTAACTGAGAAAGTGAAAATTACCGACGCTGTTGAAATATCATTGCGTTTGGGGTTTGTTTTTCGCCGGTTTCATCGTAAATAATTAATAGAATGGGCTACATTGGGGATGTTGCAGAGACCGTTGAACATCCCATTTTTATTTTACCCCAATGTTTTATTTTATGGTCATGTAGAAAACAATAGAATGAATTCGAATCCGTCGAAATTATTTCTTTCATTGAGTATTGATAATTGAAATTAATCCGTTGATTGTTGAACGAAATACTTTTTTGTTACGATAAATAATTTCTCTTTATTATCCAACGGATGGAATTACAAATTATTCTGAAGTTGTGGGATTTCATTCTTTAGCACTAGGAAAAAAATGAAAACAGGTAACACGTTCTGATTATGTCAGTGATTGCGCGTGAAAAGTCATCACTGATTTTGCCATTTATTCGCAACACCTACAGAATTGCCCAATTAAATTATGCTAGTGGGCTTTTCAATAGTCACTGTTGATATATGAACGGATGAAGGTGGTGAGCATAGCCGTTGGTAAACACGCCGAATGTGAACCACATGAAACTAATTGACGAAAAATCCTGTCTGTGTTTTGAGCATATGTTGAACGTGTGTGTATTCCTCCATTGTGTACGATTCTCAAAGCTTCATTCATCTATTCAACCTCACTATATCAAAATTTTCAAACGCTGTTACAATAATTTGGGTATCCTTCTGATGTCAGAATGTAATGCGTCATGATCGAAACCAAATCTTCTTCTTCTGTAATTTTATAATAAATTTTTCACCTACATTTCTTTCCTTCTTTGGTATTTAGGAATGAATTGTTGTCATAGATTTTCTAAATCGTTTTTATCCGACTAAAATGATGCTTTCCAAATTCCTTTTGGTGACTACATGAATTTAATAAACTCTGGATATTCTTCATCTAAGATTTCATTTCTTCATCCCGATATAATTTTCTGAGATGTTGCTTCGGGCACGGAGGATGAAAGACTTCCTTCCCAACTCAACCGTGAATCATACATATTCATTTATAATCTATCTAATATTCATTTGACTAATATTGACACTACACTTCAAACGAGAAGCTGTACAACTGTTCTTGTGTTTTGGAATGGATTTCAATAAATTTTTTATGTGGATCTGTAATTTTATTCTCGACTAGCGAATACCCGACGTGTTCTACTACACTGGAAAAAGGAATACACTCTTTTCGTTTATTTGAAAGCAAATTAGGAAATTTGTTTATTAACAACTTTTCGAGATTTTTCCTCAGGTGTGTGGGCGTGTAGATTTTCATTTGTAGATAGATCACAATTCTGTACTACACAGAACGAAACAATATTTCGAAATTTTGGATTCAGATTTGATTGTTAGGAAAAAGTGAGATAAACTCAAATGAACACTCACAAATGGAAATAATAATGAACCAAACGCCCAACAAATTTCATAACAACAAATACTATTTTATTTTCCATTATCTGGAATGATCGACGTGATAGCTATAAATGACAAAATTTTCTGATGAGAATTACAGATCAGTGTTCCTGTGTCAACAGTCTGCATTATGCGAAAATTAACCACTAATGTTCTCTCTCCCAATTTATTTGTGAGAAACGCTATCTTTTAATGCGGTTGAAAATTTTAGTATGGGATAAGTCGAAAATCGTCTTCATGGATGATTTAACACCATCTTCGCATTATTACAAATATCCCAAATCAGGGAACTCGATCAGTATTTGATTCTGTGGATGAAACGATGATTCTACTAACAGTTTGACTTTGACTTCTGATTTATTTCCAGGAGACAATCACCTTTACGACATTCAGAAATTTGTTTCGACTAACATTGTCGCCTTTCCTTGATGGCCCATTGTATCAGAGTGTGACAATGAATTAAAACTTGCGTGAAAATCTTGTATCACGTTGATGCTCAAATCTTTATAGGGACAGGAACGACGAATCTCCTGTATATTTTGCATCCCTCACATTTTGTGTCGTCATTCACCGTTTGTTTTCTCTCCATCTTCTCTCCCTCGGTTATTTTCTACTTTCTTTTATTTTTTATATGCTGCGTGGGCAGAATTTATGCGACCGCTCTAGTTGAGATCCTGAGGCAATAGTGTAACGCTGGCGGCATGCACGCGGCCGGACAGAAATGAATAGAGCGTCGGAGCCTGGGGTACTTTACAAATATGTGACCAGAAAACAAACTGGAAATCCGTTATCTCTCGCTCTTCGCTTTTCTATTGCCATTCCCCCTAGTCAAAAGTATTCTGGCTTCATTTTATCTCACTTTTTCCCTCTCCTCTCTTACTTCGAGTGCTGTTGTAACCATTTCTTCTACTAAAAAAAAAAAAAATGTCAATCCTTTTTCTTATTCGATCCTTATGATGACATGTTTGTCTAAAACTTCGGCATGATTTCAGAAGGAGCATTCCGATTTCAATCAACCAGGAGAAGAAAATGTTCTATATTCAACGTATTATTCGTCAGTTTCAAATGGAACAAATGTAAAATTACGATCCTTCTGAGAAAAGATAATGAGATCGTTTTTAATTCCGGTCCAAATGATATTTTTAATTTTAAGTAGTCGAAATTGAAATCATCGATTTACATAACGAATTTAGAGATTCTATCAGACGAACTTCAACCACAATAGAAATTAATTTCTTCAGTAGAAGTGATCAATTCAGTGACGTATAACGAAACGTCATTGATATGGCAATTCGAGTTTGAAATGTTCAAACATATTTGGAAGAAAAAATATGCAACATTTTGAGCAAACATTTGATTTTTACGTCGATACGGAAATACGTATGGAAATATGAACAGGATCTGAAGTTTATCACTTGGATTGAAATCAATCTCCCTCCTCCTCTTCGAATATCAAATTTATTTTGAACAGAATTCATTACATTCGATTCGATTATTTCTTTTTTTCTCATCGTATGCAAGTTCACAGACGAGATAAAAAAATCCAGGGCTCTTCAAAACAAACCGTAGCGATTTTACGTTTAATGATATTTCGCGAGTGACGACAACGGCGACGACGACGACGACGACGACGCCGCGCGACAAGTCCCAATAAATGTACAAGCAATCCCCGTTTATACGAGCGATCGTAATTCCCCAAATGACGCCGTTAGTACGCCGGCACGCGTCAACATGTACCGAGAGTTTCACGGGGCTGTAACAGAACTTAATGGCATCCATTCATTCTTTTTTGTCCGTGTATACTTCCTCCTTGTTCTATAGTCCCGTGATGGTATTTTGCACTTGTAAACAAACAACCCGTTGGTGTATGGGTAGGAAGAAAATAAATGCAGTCATGCGCAACTGTTTATTCAGAATCGTCACCGAGAACTTTTCTTGTGTTCGTGACAGATCGAATGCTTTAAATGTTTAGTGGTGTTAAACAATTCTCGAATGTATTAAAATATTTATTTACCACATAATGACGATGGGGTTGGTGAATTCATACAAACACCATAAAATTTTTCTCACGACTTTTGAATGAATAGGTAGAAGAAGAAGAAGAATTCTCATGTCCTATATGCATTGTGGCCTCATACATTTATATGAACTATGGAAGTATATATAACAAGTCACTTGCTAAAATGAAGTTTGATAGACGTTGATATATATCATCCCGATTAAATTCACTCAACTTCTTTTGTTCACTCCAATCCTTTGATCTGCCTCCTTCAAAGATGCAGAGTGTTCTTTTCCACATCGTTGGATAAAGATCTGGTATCAAGAGCGTCAGACGAGTAAAATGCACACACGAATACCATTAACTTTTGAATAATTTTAGAACTGAGTTATGTTTTTTTCGCAACTTCTGAGTACGTTCGCGTGGCTCACACCATTCCGAATAATCGATTTTGATATTCTATGATTAGTTGGTATTGCAGGCAAATATTTCTGCATCCTTTGCGTTCAACTTGCTTTTTGCGAGGTTCTTCTATTTTTTAAATTAAACTTCGAGTTCATTTCAACCATGCCGACTGCAACGAAAATAGAGCTGATATTCAATTGTGGTTCCTCCAAGAGTTGGATCTTCATTAACTGCGTTCTGTCACAGTCTTCATCGAGGTTATTCCTGTGCATCTATAAACATATCCACACTGAGAAAAAAAAAACCATTATTAAAGACATCTATGCATAAATATTGCTTACTATCAAATAATTGATCCCAAGATCGTCTCATGATTTCGAAATACCTCTGGGTTTTATAGTGCAACATTAATTAAATAAAGAAAAATTTTCCATTCGCTATTCATCATGTTCTGCATTCGCATCAAGTGTGTTAGTCCATTGTGAAAATTTCATGGTGCTTCGTCAGAAAATATCAAATGAATCATTCGGGCTTATCATTGGAGCAAATGATCCCACGAACAAAGTGGTCAAATCAGGTTTACAGCAACAAAATTATTGTTGCAATATTTCTTCATGTTCCCCAAGTGTATGCATGAGAATATTCTGTTCACGAAGCAAATGGCCACGGCTGTAAAATAACCTGACACTTTTACATTCTTAATTATATTCATCATGATTTTCATCGGTTCTTATAAACACACTATTCTTCAATGTATATACAATGATCGTTATTTTCTCAACGTCTCGTGACTTGACTTGAATTATCTAACGAGTGGTGCGACAACGCGAAGTCAATGGGTATATACACACACACATATCTACACACATATACATACAGTAGTATTATAGCACGATTGTAAAAAGATATAGGCTATATGGCAGGCACAGGGTGCACGTCGGTTTGCTCATTTGAATACTTAGATTGGATGGATCGCGAGCACAAGGAAGAAGGAAAGAGTGGAAGAGCAAGGTGGAAAAAAAGGAAAGGGAGAATGAAAAGATGCGCGTCTGCAGAGGTTAGGAGAGGTAGCGTAGCTTAATCGCGCTTTCCCGGGCAAAATTTATGAGATTCAACTTGATAAGGTACAGAATAAGCGCGAGTGCATCGTATAGTAACGCCAAGAGAAAAAATAGAGAAATCTGGATCTAGTTTAGGTTACGAGACGTGCATATTGTATCGGTATAATACAGCTATAAAATGAAAAAATGAAAAACAACGCGAGTTACAAAAATAAAATAATACTCCATGTTGGTACATTATGTTTCTCTACAGTAAATTTACTCTCGTTAGGATGAAGGTTATGTTCATTTTGGAGCCAATTTTCAATATTACTTAATCGAGAACTTGCCAGATATAAATGCCGTTATATATATCTGATAAATATGCTTCATATACATTACTAAATGGGTCTGCGATAGCGTTATTTTATTCCTGACAACGAAATGTAGACGGTGGGACAGGAAGATTGTGTGAGTGAGTATAGAGATAGGGAAAAAAGAAAAAGGAAAACCATATTCATACGAAAACTATCCGCAGGATATTTCTGTTATCTGATCACGAACGGCGTATCTACCAATTTCATTTACGAACAACAAATACCAAAAAGGACCTCCGGTCTCAACGCTCAATGAAACTTCATCATATTTATGAAGTCGTGACAAAAATGAAACGATGAATACAAAGTAAAATAACTGTGAGATTATATGAAAATCTACGAATCAATTTTGTGGATCAGTTTTAATAAAGTTGCTGAATATAAATCAATTTGGTAACAAAAAATTGGAAAATTTTTGTTCAAAGCATTTATTCTAATTGTTTTATTGGTTGTGATAATCAAAGACTGATGTGCTGGAAAATAATTGCGAGTATTGTAAAAGTTGAAGGTGAATTAAAAGCGAACGTGTACGTTGATGAAGAAGATTCAATTGGATGTCTGTTATTGAATAAACATTCATTAACAGCAAGGATTTTATTTCGCTATCATATGGCTTTGAAAACTATAGAATTTGGTGGTATTACCACTGCGGTGATGTTCCATTATCGTTGGAGCTCCATGTTTATATTAGAAATACACTATGGTCCTTACAATCGAGATTACTTTGGGTCGGATAGTAGAAATAGCGATCTGAAGTATTGCTACTGTATATAAATGTCGACAAGGTCGTTGAGCTCATATTGAGGTTATAGCCTCTTTGATGTGCAAATTCATTGGTACAGAATCGATTTATTTTGTGTAACATCTCAAGTTGCGTTTGCTTTTATCGTTTGCAGATTCGAACCTCCAATTATTCTGTTATTAATACCTTTGCTTTTATCCTTCGTTGGATATATTATTTTAAAAGTAGACAAGATTCACATCACAATATTTTAGAATTTTTATAATTGGTTATCAATGTTATCGGGTTGGTCTTCTTTGATCTGGAATTATTCTGTTATTCTCATTTCGATTATTCATGTTTGATTTATCATATTCCTTTTTCTGTATTATCAATACGTATCGGATGTTTCATAATCTCTTTCTCATCATCAATTTTAGAATAGTTGGGGATAGGAAAAGGATTGAGTTTCGAGAGATGTTTTATTCCGTGGTTAAAATGTGACGTAATTTATAGGGGCGGATATTTTTCAAGCGAATTTCAATGAATTCCACCTGTCTACGTTTTGAATTATTATAAAATTCTGGGAATCATTATCAAACTGCATAATGGTTATGGAAATCATCTCGTCTGTAATGTATTTGATCTAGTTGGCAGGTTATTCCATTCGATCAATTGGTACCTTGCTCCCTGGAGAAATTCGTCGAGGAAGAAAACCGGTATATCAAACAATTTTACTTCAGCAGTGATGAATATCGAATTGTTACTAAATATCAAATTGGACGCTCAATTTTCTATGCGATTCGGATCTGGACACAGAAATTTCAAATGCATTTTCGAAATTTAAATTACGTTTTCTGCTATACTCATGTCGCGTTCATTCAAATTGCATGATGAATGGCTCATTCTTTGGAAAGATCTGAACTAACTATTGCGGAGTGATTGCAAATTTTACGCATTTCCGGACAGATTCTGGTGTTGAATCAGCCCATATAAATGGACACTTCTATTGATTCGAAATCCTTTCAGAGTAGTTTTGAATTAATTACATCTCAATGTGTTTGGCATTGTTATCCGTGGTGGTTCTATGAGCTGTCTACACATGAAATCTAGGAAATTCGCAATGCCAACGTCGTAAAATGGACTATGGGGTTTAGGTCCGATGAGCTCATGTAAATCCGATTATAATGTGTGGTGGAAATGTTAAACAAAATCAAACCCGCTAAAAATTCTATTTGATGAAACAGTTACAAACTATTGCTAATAAACAACGTCCGTTCATGTGATGAGGAACTAATTTTGTTCTGGTGGAAGCAAGAAATGTATGTGTAACATTCATACTATTCCAAATGAGGCTGTGATTTTTCTGAATAAATGGAAATATGTACGGAGACATCCTGAATTCAAACTAGTGCCATCGTTCCCAGGTGAATATTGCAAGTCCCTACTTCCACAAGGAAATACACCTACCGCAGGGTGTACATAATTGGCAGTTAATTATCAACACCCTGAAATTGGTATAAGCAATATCCCATCTTCGTTATACAATTAACGTGACAATTCATGCGAAACTGATTCCTCATTCAAATTTTCATTCAATCAGTCGTTTAACGTCAAACAAATAATGAAAATGATCGAAAATTAAAACAGCAAAAATTAAATCCAACTATGTAGTTGACGTAGTCTACGTTGAAAAATAATGACTGTAAGCGTTTCTTCCAATTGGAGACCAACATCTCCAATGATTCATATGATATACACACTTACATACCGAAAAGATTGGAATCGAATTCGATTTCGCCTGTTGTGAAAATAAGGAAAAGTTCCGGTAATTGTTTTTGAGCGGAATTTTTATCAAATCTCAGATACGATAGTTATCAGTGCGGTCATGATTCCTGGCACAGTGAATGGGACTCCGCCAAACTGGTTGAATTCATCAGAAATGCATGGGGTCTACATCGACGCCAAAATCGAAAAGTCCCTGTTTGGTCTGGGCCACGACAGAGTTCGAACGAAATCCGAGATAAGACGCCGGATATATAGACTTTATCTGGATTACTGCTACCATGTATTTTTCGTCGATGCGTTTTCCTTTTTCCTCTTTTACTTTCGACATATACTATCCTCACTACTGTGTGTTCGTGTGTGTGCAATAGCGCTCTTTACTTCACGTTTTTCGACCTATTCTCTTTTATTTTTTCTTTTATTTTTCACCTCAGTGAACGTTGGCGATAGAGAATGCACTTCAAGTTGTGTGAATGAGCCCATGTGTTCACATTTCTAGAGATTTAATGCTTAAGACCTTCTATTTTTTACCATAGATATGCATGCATTTATAGAGGTATGAAAACAGATATATTCGGAAAGGACATTTAGATATCGAAAGGGTTGATCAATGCGTATGAACATCGGATGATCTCACTTTAAACTTCAATCAGGAGACAGCATCAAGTTCTCAAGTGATACGAGCTGTTAGGTATTATCGCACGACCGTGTCGAGTGATTCGTGACTGAGCAGTTTTATTGAAAGGAACATAACATGGATGAAGAGAATCGTTGTTAGATTGTTGTGATTTTTCAACTGAAATTAAGATAATTTGCAATTTCTAAATATCTAACAAGTTGCAAATCTATAAATTATCATCAATCTTTTGACTTTCATTCAATTGATGCGTTTAATCATCGTAAAAAGTAAATATTTGATGTACAGGAGTTATTTTAGTGGCGATCGTGTTTATAACTTTTATTTGTTAGATTGGACTGAAAATTGCAATTGAAATAAAAGAAGTTGACGATTTACGGTGCTCGAAAGCTCGATAATAATTTAATAAAATTGAGCAAACAGTCCCAAGTCTCTTTCAATTTTTGACACTAATTGGAAATAATTTTGATTTCCACAATAAATGCCAGGTTTAGTTATTCTTTACAAGGAAACAAAAGGTAAATGCGAAGGTTTTCCATCAACGTGAAATTGCATATAAAATAACTCAGGCATATAGTTGGAAATGTTTGTAAGAAGGGGATTGGTGAAATAATTTTCCACCATCCTGTCTCACTGATTTCAGGAAAAGTGAAACTAAGAACACGACTCGTTTGATGTTTAATGTAGACTCCTCTATGCATACGATCCTTGTTCTGCGTTGAGGCATTCACTCCGGAAATATTCTAAATATCACTTTACAGTAAATATACTCTTTGATATCCAGCTATTGAATAGAAAAAAAATGAGATGGTGATCATTCTCCATATTTTGGTTTCTGGAAGATTTGTACATTGCAGACACAACTGTGATACATATCGAATGTACTTGTGACGTTCGTTTTTATTCCTTAATCAACATTGTAAAATGTTTTGTTCATTATGAATCCTCCATCAAAATCGCATAATTTGTTATCATTTCAATTTGCCATTGAATAGCGTGACATTTTCATGAGCAAGTAACGATGAAAAGTGTTCCAGTAGAGACGACCCAAAATTTTGCAAATTAAGTTCCCTGAAGTATTTCATGAATTTCCACGTTATGGGTTCAGAAGTTGATGATTTAATTTTTCCAGAATTGCAGTTTAATTTCTACGCATGAATAGTTTGAATTCGAAGTGCGACATGTGATTGTTTCCTACAAAGGTGAATGTCCATTGAAATTTTACGTTGCTCCACGCTTGAAGTGAATTTTTCTATTTAAATCTGCAAGTAAAACATCCTTTTTCATTTGAAATCCTCTGCTATGAATGTCAAAAGCTGGTTCGTGAAGATTCAACAAAAGTATGTAAATTAATTCCTTCCTCTTGTCTGGAATTTTATTGGGAAGAACGAAAACAAAATGACTGGATATATCGATATCACTTTCTTATTTTCTACCCTCTCTTGTGCCCATTCAACATCATGTATTGGTAGGGTGATGTCATAAAAACAACGTTGTGAGAGTTGGGAATATAAAGCACACAAAGCTCTCTGGACCTTTTCTTTTATCAATATGTTTGTTTTACATTCATAACTTGATATCAAAGTCGAGATTTGTATGGGAAAATGATATCAATATCTAAAATAATAAATAGAGAAACCGTTCAACGCCTATAAATCATTCGAATAGTAATCAATTTTGATTTTCAGACTGAAAAATAATGACAACCAAAGCAATGAATCACAAACTAAGTCTGATTAGAACATTGGACTGAATGAAACAGTCTCAATCCAGATAGCCAATCTCCAATGTGAATCAAAGTTTTTCTCCTATTCGACGTAGAAAATGAACAATATCATATCAACATCACCTGTTCATTCGTTCCGGGTCACCATATAGTCCTTATGAATGTTGGAAAAGTCTTGGATGCATCAAGAATGCTGAAATTATCATGTTTAACTAGTTAATTAGTGAAATATTTTCATGATCTCAATGAAATCGATCCAGTCATATCTAAAAAGCGTGCCGGGCAGCTCTAGGCAACTTTAAGAAAACAACCTTCTGAATATTCTGGATAACACCAAAGTGACTGATCTTTAAAATGTTATTTTGAAGATGTAATTGTAGGGTGCTGACAATTTTTCAGTTGGAGATTATGCGAATTGTACTCGCTCATCAAACAGAATTCATCATACTATACTGTGAGGGATAATAATTGAAAAAAAATTCTAAGTCTTTCGCCATTTAAATTATTCGAATACGTTTGAATGAGAATAGAAAATTAAATAAATCAGAGCATTTTTCAAAATAAAGACGTTGAGCATGAAATTTTTTTTAATCTTAACTATATGTGTGCAACTCGGATAAAGAAACGTACTATATTTTGCGCATATAAATAATATATCTCTATGCGCTGGTGGTTAGGCCAAGTAGTCAGCAATTTTCTCTGCCGGCGCGTCGACAAAAAGCTTGCCGCCCTCGTCGTTCACACAGTCTTCTTCCAACATTGCTTCTTCACAGACTTTTCCTATTTTTTTTTTCCTTTCATTCTCTTCTGCTCTTCGAGCTCTTACCAGCTTCAGAACACAGCCCAAACTTTGTCTTTGCCCGTTACATTTGTGTATACATATATATCATCAGGACACTCAGTGCAAAAATTCATTTAACGTTTCCACATGAAGAAAGTCTGAAATTAGTGAAGTCGTAATGTAACGTGAATATTCCTTCTTTTATGTCTATTAATCGCAGTTAGCAATGGAACATACTTGTATCTATAAATTATTATGAATCCCATGATTTTTTCCATCTTCATTGAGAAGAAAAATAAAATCCAGCGTTAAATTGAAACAGAATTTTTCTTTCCTTGTAAAGATTGAGTGGGAGTTATTGCAGATTTTTCATTACTGCATTATTAAAGGATGTACCGATACATATTCAGGAATTGACGCGTGCGCGGTGTCATGTCACCACATGTTCACTTCCTGCTTGAAGAAAATTTTGGTGGCGTTGGCCCAAAGAGAATTTTCAAGTAAGTTATCCTTACTTCCTTGCCAACTCGAGTCACTCCAATTGACTTTAAAAGTCACTCGTACTCGACACGGCTACTAGATATGAAAATGTTCCAGAGAAAAACACGATAAAAAAATAAAAGAAGTAATTCATTTGGCACTCGTTTCACTAGTTGCGTTATGTGACAATTTGATATTCTAACGAAAAAAAAAAAGAAAAAAATGAAGTCATATCGATGTTGAATTTTTCATTGGATTGCCACTGAACTATTTTTCTCATTCAAACATTTCTGCTATTTTTGATTCCAGTTAGTACGATATTAGAACCAGAATTTGTCGAGGAAATTGGAAATACAACGGTACCAGCTGGACGAAATATCAAATTGGCTTGTAGCGTGAAAGATCTCGGCACATACAAGGTGAGTGTTGTGAGTGTTTCCATTCACTGAGCAAAAGAAAAAATACAAGAAAGGTTGATCACTCCATAGAGAAGAACAATTAATTCATGTGTCAAAAGGATTCTTTCAAAGTATCAAGCGAAAAGTTGAAATGTTGGATATACCATTAACGCGATATGTAACATATCCAGCGCGCATCAAATAGATGTGTATACGTGAAGAGTTGGTATGCACTACACGCCCTAGACTATTGTCCTTGCACGCTCTGCCAGTTTGTCAAGTGGTAGGTTATGCATCTTTAGACGCCTCGTCGAGAATATTCACGGAAATATTATCTACGGCATGTTGAATTTCTGTACAGTCAAGTACTATGCTTTGGTGAATGTAATTCATCGACCCGGTACTCATTAAAATTGTCATAAAGAATCAAACAAAAGGAATGGCAAGAGCAAAGAGTCTCGTAGTATAATGTCAATGTGACTGTCTAGAGAATGTCTATACGCAAATGACATTCAGAAACATCAAATTCTATTTCTCTCGTGTTTATATTGAATTTCTCTTATATATAAACTCAGAGATTGAATATGTGTGTTTTATATCAACATGTGATAGTTAGCACAGGTACAAACCTACCAGCGGACTTAGCAATGCGATATGAATTTTCTTTGATGAAACTTATTTTTATTTTGGGTGATCCTGATCTTCCTTGAGATGTAATTCGTCATAAATACGTCCAATCTACATCTCTGTAGTTATATACAACAGCTAAATTGGATTCAACAAAAGATTCTTTATTGACCAAGGAACGTTCTTGACAGTCATATTTACAAACAGGTGTACTTGCAGGCTCACAGTCTTCTGTTTGAATGAAATGAAGTTGATCGTTGGGGAGCAAAAAGAAGGGGTTGGATATAAAGAAGAGAAGTATAGTGGCCCAGGTATATCAAAGATTCAGGACCTCCCAGTGACGCAGTAGCGAGCTGAGAGATAACTTGAATAAAAAAAAGATTCAAGAGATCGTCGGGCCAGTAAAAATTCCACAGCCGCAGTGGAAAGGAGATTGAATTGGCATCGTCTGGCATTGAGCCAACTTTTATGTGTCGTCGTACCGATGTGAAAAGTAGTCACGGCGTCGTTGCCGAATTTCAAACTGAAAAATCGGCCAAAAGTCGAAATCGCTCACGAGTTGAAAGACGTTATTTATTCTCGTATTCTCACCGCTTTTCCATCTGTTCGTGTATACGTTCGTTTGCCATAGAGCTACTTTCATTCGCCAATATTTCCAACTTTAAATACGTCTATATCCTCACACTCATCACATGATTTATTCAAGATAGGAATTGTAGAATTATCAACACATATGGATGTTGACTTGTCCAATTATTGTTTCACCGCATTATTTTTTTTTCTTTCCCAATCAATCTGGTCCGAACTTGTTGAATGAAGACGTTCATTGTTGTGCTTGAAATGCAGAGTCGTGAATGTTATCAGTCTTTCCTGATTCCAACCACCTAATTATTCAAGGTGTACCTAGGACATACCTAGAATGAGTCTGCAGTAGGGAAAGTGACTCCATTGAGTGTCTCGGTCCCTCATTTTCAAATGATTTCTCCTCATCTATGTTCCATCTTTTGAATGATCATCAACGATAAGTTTCTTGCAGGACATCATTAAATATAAATCCTTGAATAATGACATCATTTAACTATATTCGCATTATGGCATCAAAAGAATCGATGGAAGCGCATTCAAAGAAATGTTCAAGAGTTGTAAACTCCAATTTTAGCAAACATCCCTTAGTATAATTGTGGTTAATACTCACGTATCGAATTTTTGAGTTTGCATTGAAGATTTTCGATTTCTATAAAACAAAATGGACTCATTACATCAACTGATTCCGATCCTTTGACCTTATGCGATTCCAAGAACCTGAATGATCATAATGATACCCTAAGAAAACAGATAAATAGGAGGAGAATGACTTTGAATTGTGAAATCATCAAATATTTTCGACGGTCTATGTCCACAGCTACATCAAATTGTGTGCAACAGGCGCACACCATCACAAACAGAGGATAAACGACGGGGAATTTAATGATACAAAAAGACATTCTAGAAGAATGGTGTACTTTAGAGGATTATGCTGTTGTCTTATCGATGTCTTTGACATCAATCCAGCACATGCCTATGAAATATATATATATACACTTACGCCCACCCTTACTGTGCCCTTTGGTCTTCCTTTAACGATCCGCAAGGGATTACAGTAGCTAAACACGCACTTAACTCGCCCCTTCACACTTGATACCGGATAGTAGTATTGTTATTGCCGGATGTACATTTGCAGGATTTCGCATGTCAATATCAAATCTCCTGGGTGTGTGTGTATCGAATCAACTTTAATTAGTCACTTATGTATGTCTTAATTTATGTGTTTGATATTCCTCATAATTATGTACAAATATGTTGCCCATTGGAGCGCAGAATGACATTAAATCCGAAATTTTTTTGAAAAATCTGTGAAAACTGTGCTGAATATCTGGGATCATGTCTGATATCATTCTTCGAGTAGTTGGCGATACGGAGGTCATGATAGTTATAAGATCGTGCATTTGAAGTTGTGGGGCATTACATTTTTCACTGGTGACATTGATACCCCAACTTCCGACTATTTTAAAAAAGCAAAAAATATTTTCCTTGAATTGAACTGTTCTCATTCATGTGTTGTGATTCTCGCGAAATTGTTATAGAGCACATACTTTCGTATTTTACAAGTTTCAGAGTGTGACTGAATTCATTTCTTCCTGGATGAAAAAAATAAAATAAAACGCAGAGCTTGATGATAATAGTCGTGATCACGAATGTTCCAGAGAGAGAATAATGTTAATTCGGTAATTTGTTTTTGAGTTATGGATGCCACTTTTCCAGAAAACAGTTCAAAGATAAATGCGATCAAAGTTTGAGTTTTGTTCAGATGAGTTCATTCCCAGTCCAAAACAATTTAAGATATCTCTCTGATTTTCCGCAACTTTGATATGAAGTTTAAACCGCACATTCTCGAGAGTATGCACCATAACAATATGAGAAAAAAATTGTAAGTTGACAAAGTCACAGAGTGGTGATCCTTCCTTACAAAGTGCTTTGAAGTGTTTAAGTTTGCGGATAGTTGGAAAATGCAGCTGAAAAGTTATGAATTCGTTTGTATATTCCACGTAATTACGTCATTGTTTCAATTGATCAATTCATGTTTCACCTACATTCGCGCATTTGTATTGCTCCAAACACATATGAACTCCAATACCAAATATTATCTCTCATTATATTTTGGACGCTGATATTCAAATACAAACATGACGATGAAGCTTTGAGTAGCAACTGGAATTCACTATGTATTGGATGACAACATTGACAGCCTATCAAATGTTGGAGAACGCGATTACAATTCGAAACTCAGCTGATAGTCAGTGACCTTTCTGATGGAAATGTTGAATCTCCAACCAAGCGACACACCAGCGAGATGCACCGCTTCAATATGGCAAAGTGATAGTTAATGACAACCAAAGTCAATCAAATCAAATGATTGAATGAACAGCGATGATTTCATCAGTCACACTACTCTAACATAGCAGTACGGAAAATTAATTTCAGTCAAACTCATTTCTGTATGGATATGGAAAGTAGTCCTTTGATAAACATTTCTCTCTCATGACCTGGGTATCTTAAAATAATTAATGCAATTCACAATGTCCACTTCTTGTCGTCTACTTCCAATACTTTCATCAATATAGATAGAAAGGTTATATAATTTCATAGTCTGGTTTACGGAATTGTGTAGAAATGGAAATATAAGTAGATATCAAGCAATTTTACATATCATTCATACGAAAATATATATCTCCATGTTTGATGTGGATTTGTAGGCACTTGAGAAGCTTCGGAGGTGAAGGAGGAATCTGGATACTGAAGGCTCTTCGAAAATGCAAATTTTTTCGTTGTGAACGTCGTACACTTTTGTAAACCGGTGGAAAAAAGGTGGATCTTTGTTCGCCCGTAACTGGATGGGTAAGCCGGACTTTAAAAGGAGATTTCTCGATTTACCGGTATTATTCCGATACCGCGGCCCTGAGTTGTGGTCTCGTAACGCAAGGAGATTGGCTCGAGGGTCGATATGGTTGAAGGAATACGACTCTAGGGAGGAGTCGAAGATGCTAGATAAGAAAATGTATTTCAACTCTATGCTCGTATTCGATTATGTTTTAAAGCCTCGATGGTACCATTGCCCCAATTCGTCGTATTATTTCATACATAATCGTTTTCATCTTTAAAAGCTTTATGGTTGTTCTACACATAACTTTTGATTCCAGGCAGATACTATGAAACAAACTTGAATACAGAGTGATATTATAATGAGGGACGAAAATTTAATGAAAAATCTTTCATGTATTAGAAAGAAAATTATGCAAATCGACCCCATTTGTTCACTCATTTTTTTTTTCTTATGCAAAGATGAAGTTATGTTGTATAAGAGAATAATTTCAAGTTTGATAAGTGCCAGTATTGACTTCTCAACGGTTATAAAATCATCATAATAGGTGCTGTTATACTTGTTGACTTTCAAGAGAGGTTCATTATCTTGGATCAATTCCCTCCTCCTTTCTCTTCACTCGGAAGAACCAGCTAATTAACTGAAGGATAGTTTGTCGTAGGTTGTATTATTATTAAGATGCTACTTGTCGTGAAGATGAAGGGTTTGCTGCTTGTAAGTAACGAAGCTACGTATATTGACTGAATGCGAAGTGCATAGAGAAGGAAATGTATTCAAAGTCTTTTCCACTTATCTTTCCATCGAAGTTTTAGAATGGCACGTGTTCAATTCAATTTTCAACGGTGACTAATTGAAATTAATCGAACGGCTCATTGTTTTTTTTTGCCATTGTGAATTGTGAAAACACTAGTGGAAACAGGGGGACGTGAATTTCACAAAAATTCTATTACCAGTTGGACGTCGGATCAGAAAAGCCAGGGACTGCTGCAGCATGGCAGGACAATTGTTTCGCAACCATATTATTCGATGTTTCATATACTACTTATGACCAAATTGGAAATTGAATCTATTCCCAGTTTATTTTCAATAATATTCCCATCAGTTCAATGACGACATAACGTCAATGACTCGATAGGATTTCTTTCGTTGACGTAGTTGATATCAGTAATATGGGGAGCAACAGTGAATTACATCGAAAAAATTCAACGTCTATGGCCGAACTGCCACAATTAAAAATTATTTGCAGAGACACTTGTGCTGATTACAAAAATCACACTCGTTCACTCAATCTGAAAACCAACCAAAAGAAAATTTGAATGGTCGTTTTGTGTATTATTGCTTAATATTCATCAGGGAGAATTAGAAATATTTAATCATCACATTGGTTTCCATTACTTTGATATGATCACAGAAATGCCTGCACCAGTTCTTCAGTTGTCTGGTGATGTTATGAATCTAGCCGATAGCTATAAACCATATTTCATCACAACTGCGTCACAGTTGGAGTACTGTGGTGAAAAGTATTTCACAGAAGAACAAACAGATTTCTCCTTCTCTTTGATAACAGAGAACGCATTCACGATAATTCTTTTGATTAGATTTCTTCGTTCCAAGGCGAAAAGTTCCGATGAGCAATATACATTTAAAAAAAAGCAATTCGCATTGTGTTGAAAATGAATTTTACTTGTAAATAAACAGCACGGGCAATGTATTCGTCGAAAAATTATTCGTTCAGAAACTTACGAACTGAACACGACCAAAGTAAGGTGGGTCAAGTGGCTATGAACATCGTGTACGAACTTTTACTACATTTCAGAAAACAATTCTTGCTGAATTGACGTAGATAATAAATCAAAAACGCGGAGTTCATCCAAAATGGATGGGTGTGAATTTATTTAAAATTGTCCTGAGCAATTCTGAACGTTCAGTTTGAATTTTCGAGGACAAATGTCGATATCAGACTTTCATCCATGCTGTAAAATAAACTAATTCTCATCTTCGTCTATTCTGACGAGCAGTGATGTAATATTCATCAACAACAAATGGAAATTCTTCTATATAAAATAAACATCGCACGAAACGTCTGTGACCTGGCTGCAAATGTTCCATACTCCAGTTTTTTTTTGTTCGAGTGATATATCAGACGTTCTATGAAGGCCATGATTTTTCATACAACATATATGACATCGGATATTTGGAATCATTTCTTAATACAAATTGATTTGCATGATTAATAGTTTATGAACTGAAATTCTCCACCAACACCCAGTCCATTTAATTTTGCATGATTCGATGAACAAATATTTAATATTTTGACATTTTCTTGTTACAGAGGCGCTTCATGTATGGGCCAATGCATTAACTTTGTATAAATGTCTGATGAATTCATGCGCTGCTGTTATCAATAATTTCTGTAACATTGATAATCGATTAATTTGTTTACACGTTGAAAAAATCAAACTCTGGAGTCCCTCATGACTTGCTATCGAGACTAAGTAATGTTTGAATATGCAGGATTAGAGAGAATTAATTTTTTAGAGTCAAGAATAATAAATCTACCGATGCGAAAAAAATTGATGTTGTTATAATCCTCTGACTGATGGTTTTTCAGAATGGGTTCCATCCATTATGTTGAATGAATTGTTCATGATTAAATGGTTAAAGTTTCGTTTGAAATGCTGTTTTTAATAACCCGTTCGTCATTTCCCTTGCCACCGTTATTCGGTAGAACTATGGTGAATATTTGATCTTTTCAAACGTTTAATGAATCCTTCCAGAATCATTTTGATACTCGCGCAGTTGATCCAATGATCATTAGGTCAATATCAAACATGATATTTGAGTTTATATCCATGATGTATTATCGTTCATACAAAAAATTATCTCCCTACCAATTTTTTTTCGACTGGTAAACGAACATTTGATCAAAAAAATGAGCGGGAGAAAAGTTAATCATTTCGAAAAGAAACGACAAACAATTTAATAAGCACTGTCGAAAGTTCATCCATGAAGTAACTTCGACGCAAAATGATGATGAATTAGCGAGCTAGTTAACGTCCAACTGTTGAGGCATAATTGTGAAAAGTGAGGTATTTTCTTCTGTGCTTGATGTTGAGGTAGTGTACGTGTGATATTATGCGGTCAGAACATTAGTATGCGTCCTTTCTTATGGTTAGTCAACATATATGAATGAACCATGAGGATATGCCCAACTAAATACATTTAACCTAGACTAGGAAAGTATATTCAAGTACTCTCATGCCGTTCCTCATACATAAACACGAAAATTCTCGAGATACTGGGAGAAAAAACTAGCTTGAGTAAATTCAACATGAAATTGCAAGTGTTGGAATATTTTCGAGAACTATTAGTGTATACACAACGATATGGTAGGACGAATATGCAAACTCACCGTCATGTCTCTGTCCGTGCCAAAATTCAATGAATTTTTCCTCTTCTAATTATTTCGAACTTCTTGCAAGTGTTTTTCTTTCATTTCGGAATGTAGAAAGGCAGAAAATATTGTTCAGCTCTTGTGAAACATACTTTCCCGCGTAATAATACAACGCGTTCTTTTATCAAGAAACCTTTTTCCCCCTATCGAAAATTCTGTTATACCAAACAGCGATATCCATGAAATTCGATAAATTGTAGGCAATTGAATTGATATGATTGTTCCGATACCCAAGTTGACCTATTGAAAAACACTTTCACAGGCGATATCCTGTGATTTTCTTCCTGTAGTGAAAGCATGAATATTTTGAGCACTTCATTCCTCAACATCTGATCATTCAGTGATTTTTCTTTTATATTCATTGATGGAATAGAATCTAGAGATTTATTTTTCCATTGTTATTACTTCACCTGTGATTTTTTATTATGGTGTAATAATATCATTCAATCCCTTCGAACATCTGAATGATGACAATTCATGTCTTACTATTCATCGAATGCTGCGTCCAGTTGGTCATGTGATGACAAGCAAAGAAAATTACTGAATTGTCATTTTTACTAGACTATTCAGTGAGGAAGTGGATCATCAACCCAATATTTCTCATAGAAACTGCTGTACACTGAGAGTTCGTCAACATCTACAAATCGAATATTTCTCATTGGAATCTCGAGATGATCAATGATCCCAAATTCACATATACATTAACCCAATTATTTAAATGAGTATTCAACAATAGACAATCACTATTGTAGTTAGAGAAGCTAAGTGTCGATGTATACAGCGGTCATAGAGTTTACGTGAGAATCTGTGAGACAACAAGACCACAAACGTGCGGTTTGGCGCAGCCAAACCTCAAACCAGAGCGAACATTAGGGTAATACTGTGCGAGAGATGAGAACAACGAAGCGCATGCTGTATAGCTTGAATTTATATAGTTATACTCATTTGGATATAAAGATCAAGAACAAACAATTTATATTCGTTTAAAAAGTAATTCCATTCATTTCATCTTTTTCTTTTTCATCTTCTCATATCTGCCTTTATCGTTTTCTACCGCACTGAAAAACATTCTTACGTAATTTTTTCATTAGTTCATAGTGATAAGATGGTGTTTGTACAAAATGTATTCGCTTCTCTGTGGAATTTACATGAGTTTTTGTTCTTATGACATGAAAACAATCGCAGAAACTAATGTAACTTTCACTTCAGAATTGTACAATATTCCTACTGGAACGTCTTTTCTCATTTTCTACAATATTGTATGACATCAAAGACTTTCAACATCCATCATGAAAAAATTGTCAAGTGTATCACATTGAAAATTAAAAGCAAGAAAATGAAAAAATTCGTATGAATTGATGAAACAAATTATTGGAAAAGTTATAAAGAACCAATAAAAAAACTTTGATGGAATTCAAGTGTCATTCTAAAATAGCTGAAGATCACGGTGTTTGCGCGCTCATAAATTATATCAGCCGGTTATAAAGTCAGAGTGACATCGTAATAACTCAATAAGTATAGGGGGAAGAGGTGTAATGAAGAAAAATAGAAAGAAAAGGAAACAGAAAAATAGAACTAGAATAAGTAATTTTATTTTATCATCACTTACTCTTGCAAATATTATTCCATCTTTCCAATTAACGTCAATAGAGAAAGGGTTGACGTACATGGATGTCAAACAGGGATGAGTAAGTCTTCGCATTGGGATATAGATGGCAGAAACGTGTAGTGGTTTCTGCTCGAACTCAAGTTTACTTTTCTCTTTCAATTGTTTCATGTCATGCAAGTATGACTTCATGACAGTGTGTAATTATAGTTGCATGCAATAATTATTCAGATACGGTGCAGATGATGCGTTATTGACGTCATAGATAAAAACATGTGTCGTTTGAATTTAGAGTGGTTTATACGAATGCTGTTCCACTTACATTTCTGATGTTCTGTACTCTACACATTTTTCTCCTTGACACATTTACTTCTCGATCTGCGTAATTCACCTTTCCAGCTATGAACGCGTTTTCATTTATTTTCTCTCCTCTTCAATATTTCTCCCCTGTTTTCAACATATTTCTCTCATTGTTATCAACTCGAATGCACCAGAACAGTCTTTTTTCCTCAATGAAGATATCCTCGAGTCCATTACGCAATTTTTATTGTGAAACTAGCTCACGTTGATATCTCATGCAGTGCATGCAGTTCTGTGGAGTGCTGATGTGACTCGATTTGGTATCGGATGAATGGCACAAGTTAAAATTACCAATGAGAAAATTTTTTCTTCAACATTATCAATATGTGTGCTGTTAATTCTTCTGCGTCACTCATCCCCTTTTCTAATCTTCAATTACTTGATACTCTTTTTATTTTAGTTTATTTACTTCGGTATGTTGCGAGGGAGAATTTCACAGTCTTCTATTACCAGTAGCAATAGCAGTTTCGTGCTATCCGGAGTCAACGGTCGGGAAAATGAGTATCATCTCTTCCGGAACACGCACCAAGAAATCGTCGCGCGACGCGGCTGTAAATAATTTCCAAAAAATCCAATCTCGCTGTGTCCTCCCCTTCGGTATATCTATTGAGACTACGAAAATACAGTTTCGCCTTTTTTCAGTTCATCTCCAACATAAGTTACCGAGAAGAATTAGTGAATTAGGAGACTACATAAACAAAAACATTTATGTATAACAGCTGACTTCTTTCCAGAACATTTGGAGTTTATCAATTTCCGTCAATTTCCTTGGTGATTCGGTTAATTGAGCTTTTATTGTTTATTGCTTCTATTCATAAATTCCAAGGATCTTTTTTGCCCTATTCTGTGAACAACATGTGGACTCATGGGAAGAATTTTCCTTCAACCTCTAAGTTCGAGGGTCGCTTAAGCGCTTTGTTATGATTCGATAACAGATTTTCGGATGGCATAGCCTTGGTCCATTGTGTCACGATGAGAAGATTCGACTCATTTCACTGATGAAAAAATTGGTTGCGATCAATTCACCCCAAATTAGCTGATGAGTTGACATCAAGTACGTTCGAACATAAATGGGAGTGTGAGTCCTAATTCTTTCTAGCGTCCACTGAATTTCCTGAGTCATATTCATCAGAAAGTTACGCGTAAGGCGTCATTTTTCCAAGTGTTCGGAGGTCTGGAACGATACAAGAACGAAAAATAGATTTGAATGAGAATTCATGTTATACATTTTGAAACGTTTCACGGTGATGAAAATCAGCCTGCACCATAGCATAAAATCTTCTCTAATTGAAAACTCTGAATTAAGAAATCTGTTGCTAAGTTGACTCATTTTCCATACTAAACCCAAATCTGTTTTTTTTTTAGTGCCGCAACATTTTCATTCCTGAGTTCAAGTAGCATTTCATCTAATCACGAATTGTTCCCAAAATTGTGTCAAGATTGAACTTTACCATGAGAAAATTGTGGAATTCATTAAAACATGCCATAATTGTCTCGACACAATAAAACTTGATCACTTCACCCAGCGAAACAATTCCGTGATTTGAGAAATTCCTGCTTCATGTTGTGACAACCACATCGTTTTCAAGTACGTTATTTGGGTTGGACTCTGATGTTGTTCTATCGTGGTATAATTTGTTCTCATTCATTCCATGAACAAAAAGCAATGTTGATGATGGGGATAGTTTTCCTTACCCAAAAAATTGTGCATTCTAAACAGGACAATTCATTATCATGAATCCCAACATCCAAATCCCATGAGTAGTTAGCAAAGTTCATAGGCAGGGCATAAATTTGTCTGTACAAGATATCCAATGGTCACAACTCGAAAATCCGATTCTTAAATCGACCGTACACCTACACCTACACCTACAATCAGGTTCAAAAAATTGGATAAGTAAAATTAATTTTGGTTCGGATGAAGTTCTTGTACTGTGTATGACTACAAAAATTGGAACGAAGTAATATTCACTCTACCGCCATAATTTATGAATTTCCATTGATAAAAATTCACGAAAGAATAAATTTAGATAAAATGATCATACTGTCCACCCTGCTGGATGAACAACGGTCGACGGTTAAATATATCTCGTCCGTCATGAAATGAAATATTTACCCATGAATCTCGAATGTGATGTCTCAAATTTCACTTATGTGAATAGTGGCTATTTCCAAAAAACAAATATGATAAAATATATTATGTAAAATGCCCAAGTGTGCGAGAATGTGGACCTGCATCATTGAAAACATGAGAAGTGGATGACGAGAGATTCCATCTCAATATTTCGCTTTTATTTGACATGAAAAAAAAATACGCGACACGGTAATAGCCGACGACGGGTGAAGTGAATCGAACCGAGGGCAGCTCAAGGGATGAGAGGTCGACAGATTAACGTATGGATTAGTGAAAACACGACGAAACACTCTGTGGCACTTTAGCGCACCATATGTGCATGCATTGGGTGAATGTCTGCTCAATGTTAGTGATCTTTTTATTTGTTCGTTTGCACCCTTCTCGTCGGGGCTTTTGCCGAATCACTCTGGACACAATCCGAAAAAAACTGCACTGCAAGTGAATTTTTTAAAAGCACAACGAGAACCACTTTTGACTATATGAGTATATAGTGTACAGTGTCCAGCGCTTGCAGCATTCGGTTATATATTTAAACTCACGCCGATAGCTTTTTATGGATATCGCTACGTATATCCTGGTCTATGCATTATCAATTTCCGGATGCACCACCCAAAAATTATATGTGACAGTTTTCACGATGTCTTCCAGTTATATACAAAAGGTCACATTCAATCCATATCTCTATACCAATTGAATCTCATATGGATGATGACAAACCAGTATCATGAGCAACGAAATATACGCCACCCCAATCTGGTTAATTGATATTGACATGAGCTTTATTATAAATCCACAATGAGGTTTTCAGATTTGTGGAAATTTACCTGAAAAGGCAGGTGGATCGTCCAATATGTGAGAATGACATTTGAACTCTGTGAAAATGCATATTCACGAATCGCACGAGTCTTCACCATTTATGTTCGGTATCAACATTGCCCACCAGGTTATGAACATAAATTTGCCACAAAAAGAAAACGACTTGAATAAATAATAATAATCATACCAACAGGTGAACATCGTTTGTCTTCGAGCATGATCAGTCGAATGTTCTTTATTTTGCATACATTCAAGATTCGGATGACGATTGCTCCTCACAACAAGAATAAAGTCAATGATAACCATAATAAAAGATATGGAAACTTGACAGATTGAAGAACAAGAGACAACACTCCAACCACCAGTTCCATTAGAATTGGAAAATCATTTGAATTCAATTTCTCAAGCGTTTGACATCACTCAACAATATTGGATAGACCGACATTGATGGATTCGTGTGGACTATTTTCCATGAATCACAGTGATAATATTGTACAGGTTATGATGAATGAATGCAAAAGTATCTGATGAAATAAATGTGGTGGATTAGCGATGAGCATAAAATACAGCGAAGTTCACTATATGTACGCCTGATGGAAAATCTGTCACCTGTCGTTGAGCCGCATATATCCCAATCAAGGTGATTATAATTTCCCATTCGTATATTTTCAGTTTCATTCGCATTATACCGATCCGCTTATACGTCTGGCCACACATCTCTGTGTAGCTTCTAAAGATATTAAGTACAATTCAGTGCAAAAAAAAAGAACCAAACATTAATCAAACTTTGATAGCCTTTCATGGATGTGAATATGACACAAAAAATATTGAAATTCCCATCGCGAATGGTAGGGATCAATAAACCAAAGAATATTCTGATATATTTTTTGAGAATAGCAGAATGTTTACAACGAATGACAGATACGACGTTGAGAGTGAATAATCAACATCATTAAATATACTGCAATGATTGGAAGAAGTTTGTTTGAAAACGTTCATTGGATAGGGAATGGTTGATTAAAAAATCAATCAAAGTTCTCGATTATCGCATTGAATGAACTGTTGATACAGAAGACAAAGGAGCGGGTGTCGAGCATGAAGCTGGACAAACGCGATCAAACTTACGCGAGTACATTGAGGATATGTGTTTAGCGCGTATATACATTGGAGAATGAGTATATATATAGATATCTTCAGTATGGAGAGATCGTTGGACGCTGCCGTATCGAAAATTTGTTGTAAAGACAGGGAGAATCGGAGTAGAAAGATACACAAAGTTATAGATAGAACAGAGAATCTCAATCGAGTTTTGTAATGGGGAGAGTGGAATGGTTGGACAGTATATGTACACTCTGTGGTAATCGAATTCAGTCGTTTATAGCCAGGAAAGACAATATAGGTATATGATGCTATGGCATTCGATGACTATTGAACTGCAAGATTGAATAATCAGTTGTAAACACATGACAAACCAATTTTCACTTCATCTACCTGGTCATCAGAACAAAAATATGAAAGAACAACCATTTCGAATGGATATTTTCACTCATTATCAAACTGATGAGAGGCATTCACGAATATGGTTACAATTGAAAATATTTTGACCCCGGTTTGATAATAAAAGACCAGTTCTACAAGAGAATAATGCGACTGTAATGGGCACCGATACCAACATTTTTGATCGATGATCCGGAATAAAACCATATCAAAAATGAATCGGATTCATCACAGGGTAGCGCACGTAACTATTCACATTTATTTATTTATTTTTATTTTTTTTTCTCGTATTGAACAGTATTCAATAGAATGAATTGCAGGGATCAAATGGAGAACGGACAACAACATTGCTCACTCAACTACGTCCGGATTGGTTGATGAGAGGGTAGATATATGTGTTTGGATATTGTTCCTTTGCTGTGATTTTAATTGGCCATTAGGATTATAAGCCAAATTTGGTTTGCACACGAGTAACATTGTGTGTTAAATTTTTGAATATTTATTCATGATTCATCATCGTGTTGTTCCATTCCCACCAATGCTATCACACAATTTTGTTATAAAACTGAGCGGATAACAAAATGAATCCACAATGAACCACCCGATTTTGGGTGAGTGAATAATTTCTCTTGATGAAAATTGAAATTCGGTAGATTCGGATTTGGTATGGGCTTGTGTAACATCGACTAACACATAGGATTTAGAAGGATAACAAATGACGATTGAATTTTTGAATAGTTTTCAATCAACAGTCTGTCTTGTTTCTTGTTACATCGACAGTTGTGATGCATCGATATTGTGACGTTGAAAGACCATTATCATCGAAATCTAGCTGGAATAAGTGGTACTGAAAAAATTTCTTTCCATCGATAAATCCACTCAGAGTTACAAACTTTATTTGAGTTTATTAAAGAGTATCGATGTACCGGTTCGCAATTGAGACGAAAGTACAGGTTGAAAGTTTGCATTTCTGATGGTATCATGTTTTCCATGATTCTCTCAAATAGAAGATGATCAATTGCATTCAAGTATTCTCATCTGATCCCAATCTAAAGTTATTGAAAAAAAAAAAAAAAAAATCGCGGCATGCGTAATTTTCGAGCAGGAAGATTGGAGAGCTACACTCTCATCTTCATCAGTCAAGAGAAACGCATGTCCAAAAAGAAGTACTCGCGGTTGTAGTATTGGTAGTTCTGTTCAAGACAATAGTTAACCTTTCGAAAATTAAATGAGACGTATCACGCCATGCATGAATTCCTAAATGAGAGAAGTCCCATACTTTGAAATGCAAAGTATGACAGAATGTGCATCAGTTCACCCTAATTGAAGTACAACACATTCCACTATGCTAAATATTATATCAGAAAGTACAATGCATATCAATCCTACCACAGAATTCATAAAATAATTCCGTAACTTCAAAGTTCCTCAGCGTACTTTATCAATGATAAATAATCGTGCAGCAGGAAATTTTGCATGCCAGCAATGACAGCATATATTGGTGACTGGCATTTCATGTAGCAAATTATAGGCAAGTCAAAAGGCAAGTTGATCAGCACGTTGATCCCGCTACAGGGGGCATATTTGTTTATGAATATAAGTCTTCCACGATGAGTATATGTAACTACTTTGGTGTATCCATGTGTAGCAAAAGCCGAAGGCTTTATCCCCAGTATATGAACAACTACATAATGTTTCGCGGGCATACAATCACGAAAGCACATAACCCGCGACATTGTCATATATACATTATGTGTTTTGGCGCATGTACAGAAGTGTCAACTGGTACATCTACAGCATCCGCGCGCTGGATATTGGCAAAGTTGTTGTACGCGACATCCTGCGGGTTGCATGGATCGCCGCGCTGTAGTCATCTTGCTCCGTCTTCTCTCACAGTTTCAACCCTCCACTTTATATATATTTTGTCGCACAATCACTCTCAATATTATCTTTGCTGTGCACAACCCCGCAACGCACTGTCGAATTCCGTTATTTATATATGAGGAATCATGGCGTCTTTCTCGATCACCACTAATGCCTATAACCTATCAGATGCGGTCGCTCAACTTTGTTGTGGATAAACTTGGCTATAGGAAAGAAGAGGGATGAAAATAGAGTATTGGGGTGCGGTGACAGGGAAACTGAGTAAAGCGCAATAGTGCAAGTATAGATCAAGAGAAATCACACCGCATGAATGAGACAGACAAAAAAAAGTGTCAGGGCACTGTAACTTTATCTTTTGGTCTGATAAAAAAAAAGGAGATTTCAAGAGAGATGGTGTATATTATGGATACATATAGTGATAAGGTGTTGCTGAGACGGAAAAGACGTGACTGTCACGATAAACTGATACCATCACTTATATTTTATTCGTGACAAATGTTTAGTTTTATTGATTCAACCAAACCTATTTCCGTTTCATATTTATGTAGGTATGTGTACTGGTCATAAGTTATGGTAGAAGTAACGATAAAAGTCAATACATATTGCAACTTTTTTACCTATAACATATATAAGGTATGACGTAGTCATCCATCACCGAAAAATGTATGAATGTATGACTGTAGTATATTATTTTTGCTGTGTATATAGACGAAAATTTTGATAGAATGACACAACAATCCTACAAATTTTAGCGCTATAAATTTTTTTCGACGCTATGATCATATTTATATATTGAGATGAGCTTTCTGTATGGAACTGTACGAAGAATTGGCGTTGAAATTTCGACAGAGATATTTTTGTCATATTATTTGCAGTACATTTGAATGGGACGTGAAGAACCGATTGTGTTGTTTTTTATCATTGTTCCTGATGTTACGTTTACAGCAGTTTTGTTTTGTTCCTGAAAGCATTGAAAATGTAATTTGTTGCATTGGAAAATTATTTTTAATTCAGGAAAATGTGAGTTCGAAATTCATCAGCCAGCGAGTTGGACATCGAAATAATTCTGTGCCATGTAGAAATGAAGGCTGCGCACGAAGAGAGTAAGATGTAACCCCCTGTTATTATGAATGAAATAATGACAACAAAATCATAATTGAAAAACATAAAATATTTCACACGATGCCATTCAACATTTCCTACACGTACAGTCTGTCATGCAAGATATAATCCTCGCATTGTGTTTACCAAGTAAAATAATTTTGTATCAATTCGATCCATTGTTCCAAACTCTGGACACATAAATTTTAATATTTCACTTCATAACAGGAAAAGGATCAATGCAATGTAAATAATTGCATCTTTCGATGCATGCTCTTTCAAACCTCATTGGTTGTTTTTTCATTCACCAGAGCAATGCAGTGGATGCGTGAAAAACAATAATTCATCAACACGCAACAGAATCGCATTAAAAACGAATATATAGGCGCTTTTTAGCAGAAAATTTTCGATGTTATCAAATTCTAGTTGATTTTACAAGTTGAATATCAAATAACTTCTAACCTACAATATCAATTCGTCCACAACACTTCCTATCAAATTTTGATCGATATTCATCATCATTAATTGACAATTTGAACCAATTCATTACAAGTGGTATAACATGATCGACTTCAAGTGGTGAGCCGTTGATAATGCACTCGAAAAAATTCTCCACCAAATATCAATCACACAGAATGCACTGACTTCATGTTTGCACTTGTCCAAAATAGTTCGTTTATTTTCCTCCGTTTCTAATACAATTCCTCACTGATCCAACAATAGAATTATAATCCAAAATATCCTCCATACAAAAGTTCTGCTGTAAAAAAAAAGTACAGACATTTTAATTGAACTTTCGCATGAGAAAGTTTCTTCTGCATATGCATAAAGCACATATGTATTCATCACTACCATAACATTGGAATCGTACTCACCACTGTAGAAATGGATTTTATTACTTCTCCACGATGGTCGGTCGAGGCAACGGGCTCATGAAACGTGGTGTGAACAGATGGAAAAAAGAATAGAGGCCAGGGGGTGAAATTCCGAGTAGATCACTGTCACAAGGCGAGAAGCCAATATAAATACCTCAACGCCCCGCTTGCCGACAGCGCGCGAATGTGCTTGCCATTGTCAGGCATCTCGTAACACTACGCCAGCATCCATCTGCTTTGTTTGTGTATTGTATATGCAACGAAGAGACGGTGCCTTTTCTCACACGCATTTGACATTTTTTTTTTTTTTTTCACCTCATTCGCGCTTCATTGTCGCCAAAGTCATTTTTCCCACTATTTATTTTCTCTTGTATGAGTTCCAAACATCAGGTTTATAAATTGTCTATTACACTCAAATCACACACGAATAACTTTAAGAGTTGTGCAAATTATTTTTATTGCTTTCGTAAAAATGAGGCAGCTGAGCAAATTCAAACCATTTTAAATGTTATCATTGAATACGTGAAACTTTAATACCATTTGTTGGAGTCATTCATTCGTATAAGATGATGAGAAGTTTGTTTCGAAATAATTTAGTCTAAATGAACATTATAGAATCTGTATTCGCATTGACGATTGTATTGTTGATTGTGTCAAGTATAATTCACTAATTGTCAGCCAATTTCAGCTTCCGTTCATAGATTATAATTCCTGAGGTTTCAAATCATTCACTAATCTATATCGACCGATATCAATAGATAATTAATCGCAAATACTGTTGGGAATCGCACGTAAATCTTGTCCAATGCGTATGAGATTCCCGTTGTCGTGGTTATCTGTATGACAACCACACATAGCAATCTCAATGATTGTCACCACTATCAATTTGAGTAATTAATCAAATAACCAGTAGTTCAGTAACAAAAAAGGTTTCAGTTGCTTTAATGTTGTTCTGCAACAAATCCATAGACAATACACATAGAAAAACTTCAATTCGACACTTTGTATACCTTTTTCCCTCATTCGTGATCAGGAATAAAACTGATAAGCCAACAATTGTGATGTTCCTCATCTAGAAGAAATTTTATCTCCAATCTATAACATACAGGAAAACATACTTTGCAGATTTCCAACTTCTAAGTAGCAATGACATGTGGAATAAAACAATTGAATAATACCACAACTACGAAAGTAGCTACAAACAGTTTACATAGCCAAGGAAACAGCAATATCAATCAATTGCAACTGATCCTGAATCGAAACTATGTCAATGTGATTGTCCATCTCTCATGCTCTATTTCCATAATTTTTGGAGAATGTAGTTCTGCGGCAAACACAACTTCAAACTTTCGTTACATTCCAGACGATTTGCCTTTCTACTCCACAACATCGCGTCATGTCTTCACCAGTTTGCAAGAAATTGCTACGAAATATCTCAAACCCATAACTCTTCGAATGAACCATATTGGAATTCGTGATAATAAGGAGATCCAGTAATCCACCTCTCAGCCTGACTTATCAATTCATGTACTAGATCCAAAGGATATGATGTACTCCTGCATTTTGCATTTATGCAAATATATAAAACTGTTCACAAGTTGCGTCTAATAACCTTCAACTTCCATCTTCTTTGTCTGTTCCAGTTCCTATTATTCTCGTATGAGAGATAAAAAAAGATGTGATATTCACAAACATAATCCAATAATGAATAGCTGTCTTCTCCTGGTTCTCATCCCTTATACTTCTTTACCCACCAATCAATTTGTGTGTATGCGTGCGTCTGTCTGTCATTCTGTCCCTATTCCTCCAACACTCGTGTGCTTCAACCTTCTTCTCTACATCTGGTGCTATCGTGACTACTGAACGGCTTCGATTCCACACCCTGCATCCTTTCGTCTTTCTCTTGCCACTGTGTCCTCTTCCACCCTGACAATTACGTTGCACGTGCCTTGACTTGAGGAGTACATACCACAACTACCCAACCCCGTGGTTCCGGCCAACCCTCGTACACATACACCACTACCCTATGTACTTTCTCCTTTCCCTTGGCATATAGCCGTTCTAACACCGCATGTTCGTCGCTTCTCATCCCTTGTTTCTCGTCCTCACTTTATACCGTGAGTCTACTCAGTTGCTACCACACAGTCACGTTCTCTTTGTCTTTCTCTCCAACCATCCCAATCTCTCGGCGCCTTGACTACGTTCTTTCGTGTGTGCCAGATGCCGCGAAACTAAACTAAACAACACGAGTATGGTATAACGTCTCGCGTGCTATCTACCGAGTTGCGCATCTTGTACACATAGAAAATAGTAATACCGAAATTTTCGTTGTCCAGTTGTGAATTACTAGTTTATACAACTGTTTCTTCGCTGGATAGGTTTTCATCTATTGCATCACTGGTAGAATTTCAATTTTTCCAATTTCAAACGCGCTCCGACTGAAATATGTGAATTATGTTCGAAGTCCGAACATTTCAGTACAGTTTGTAATTTTTCTATCGCTGATGGATTTGAAGAGTACAATTTACATGAAAACTGCACTTCTGGTTTTCATTTTTTGCATGAGAATTTCATCGTCTGTGTATGAAAATATTCTAATGATCCCTCTAAAGAAAAAAAAACAAGAAAATTATGATAATTTTTCATAATTATTCGTATACTCTCCCGTTGTTTTTCTCAATCGTAGCTGATCAATTCTCTAAAGAAGTTGAAGTCTCTTAATCCAACAGTTTCGAAAAATGGAATTTGAAAACTTAGAAATTCTAATTTTCCATATCATTTTGGAATATCTAGCCAGGTTGCAAATGCAATTATCTCCCCCACAGATAGAACCATGAACAGACTCAATTTCATCAAACCTCCGGAAAAAAAAAAACAAGAGAAAAATTCAAAAGTTGAATGACCCGATCACATACAAATACGAATTTTTTCAAGTGAATATTATTTAATTTATATTGAAGCATTTCATTGACATGGCAATAAGTTGATGGATTATATGTCACTCTTACTGACGACAATCGATCGACTCTTCGAATGCAATTCACATTTATATTCCATACCTGTCAACTCAATAAAACATGAACCCAAATGAAACGACTACAATCTAACAATCGATATAATACCAACAAATTTCATTTTAATATTCTCCATATTCCAACATTCTATGATTTTCTCCGTTGACAGTAATGTTAATTATAAGGATGATTGAGATCCGGTGAGTCGACAGCTTGCGGTCTTAGCGACTGCAATACATTTAGGAGGGATGTGTCATCAGACCAGAGGTAGAACTCGGTTTGGTGTGATCGGCAGTGTTTGTGCTAGTATGCCACTCATTACATAGAGCTGCACGTGCAGTTATATACTGCGGTGGTATTTATGTAACATGCAGGTATATACCAATGAACGATGTGAAGAGCGCGAGAAGTAAAGTGGCTGATGGAAGAGAGGAAAATAAAATAAACGATGGAGAATGGCGAAGAGAAAAGAGAAGAGAGAAATAACAGAATGTTAGTACGGGTATAGGGTTGATTTTAATGTGGTTCTATACTTATCGTGAATCGAACGGACTGAGATGAGTGGATGAGGTAGCGCGGCAAAGAGAAGTGGAGAGAAAACGGAAGAAACACCGTGGCGAAGGGTGAAAGGGGAAGTAGGAGCCACGGGCATTCAGATAACTTCGGCCAGACTGGACGGCGCTGAACTCGTCGCGCTCGTGGTAAACAAAGCTGTAACTCTCCTCGCACCAAAGGATCAATGCTATATCTACTTCCATACCAGGTTGGAAACAAACTATATATGGACTGGCATCTATCTTATTTTAGATTCCGTGCACGTTGATGCGCAAAAGAGTAAATGGAAAAACTCACATCTTATGACTAGACATGGTGCGAAATTGAAAATGAATTAGACGCATTGCTGTCGCCAGACATCAAATCATTGTTCCTTCTTGCACTTTTCCGCAGAAATATCAGTTTGAAAATTCGATTTTCTTCATATTTTTCAGCGAATAATTTGTACTTCGAAGTTATCTAAATATGAAGTTAGAAGGATTTAAGTGAAGGAGATAAAATGATGTCATCTTTCACGAAAATTGTATTCTTGATTGGGTAATGCGTCTCTTCAAGAGATTCGACTGTCATGTTCAGAACTTAACTGTCGCAACGAGGAACATTTTATCCCTGTCCATCCAGAGATTTTCTTGTTTTATTAATATGCAGAAATAAGAATAGGAATAAGAAATTCCAGGATGGACAACTAAATTTTTATACAAATACATTTGTTATCGTATGTAGATTAGAATATAGAAATCAATGGAAGCTTTCATTGTCTCCAGTTTTACAATAATATTTCTCTTTAAAACTGTATATATCATAGATAAGAGTAGATGTATGTAAAGAGGTGGCGGCACATCAGAGTAACAGAGTGCACATTACGCATCGCGTTGTATACAATATAAAAGAATATACCTGGCGTCTTTTTATTTCTCTTGAGACTTGGCCGACTTTGCAGAGCTTCAGTAGGTGTGCAACTATACGTTTCTGAGATCGGAACTCACTTTTCCGCGCAACAGAAGAGCATAAATATTTCATGCAGTGAAAGAAACCCGGGAGTAAGTATTGAAAGAAAAGAAAGAAAAGTGATGAAAAATACTACGCATGCGCGTACAACGATGGAATATTTTCAAACTTCACTGCAAAACACTCTTTCCACTGGATTGATACTTATTGTTGAACAACCGACGTGGATTTATGTTCTTTTGCTCCGAGACACTCGCCCAATGTTCGTGTGGTATTTTGCTATAGTGACCCACGAAAAGTTTCGCAGTGAAAATGTACATTGCTGAACGTTCCAGAAACATTCATATTATAACCGATATATATATTTATGCTACATATATTATGCTTCACATCTACATTTCATGCCGTTTATTCAACATCAATAAATTAGAATTATTCTCTACCCGCAGTGATGAATCAAAAAAAAAATTGTCCTAATAAATATGAATTACAATTGTGCTTCAGGTGGCTTGGATGCTTTTCGACAAGAGTGCCATATTAACTGTCCACAATCATGTGATCACGAGAAATCCAAGGATATCTGTAACACATGATAAACACAGAACGTGGTATCTACATATCAATAACGTCCATGAAGATGACAAGGGAAAATATATGTGCCAAATAAATACAGCAACAGCTAAAACTCAATATGGATATCTGGATGTCGTAGGTCAGTTATTTTATATAAAAAAAAAAACCTTTTTTGATTTTTCACTAGTGATTTTGATTAGAATTTTATAGTTTTGTTGCATTCGATGCCTGGAAGTTTTCCCGCATTGTGTTGTATCCTGGAAAAAAATAAGATTTATCTATAGCAATTCACTACAAACAATAGAACTCACAGAATAATGAAAAATATTTTGTTGATGGAATAATAATAGACAATTGGAGGAAATATGCTGAACATTTTCATTGTGATTGTGAAAAATTACAAAGAAGATACACAAAAGCTATTCTCAATAATTTTGAATACAGAACTCTGTAAATGCTTGCATGAGAAAGTGAGCTTGAAGATGTTCATTTTTGCTCATCATATCGATAAAATTTGAATGAAAAAATAGTCAGAATCGTGCAGTTATATGAATATTTGTCTATATAAATTTGCTAATATAATATACAGGACAATAATAATTTAATCGTAGAAGGGATACTCGCTAGAATGTAACGTTTATGCTGTCATCCAAGCGAACATATTAATATCTCGAGTTTTGACATTTCAAGTAAAGAGCAAGAGTTGGCGTAGTAATCAGGAGGCTAGATTAATTGTTTCTACGGGACTCTTGGCCCGCCGCGTAGAGAGTATAGACGCCCAAGACTCTGCCAGCACTTGGTGATAATACTAACAGCCATCATAATACTAATGTTTCATATTTCAAACGAGACTCATAAAACCCACGAAAGAAAAATATAATTATAAATATAAAAATTT
>JABMBR010009677.1:0-45124 GCA_018881525.1 Meteorus sp. PSUC_FEM 10030008
ATATATATATAGGCTTTTATCCGTTTATTGTCATATTTATCATCTCTCACTATTCTCTTCTGCTTAAAACAACTTTAATTTAGTATATCTTCATATCATGTGACTTTATTCTCTTTTTGACTCTTTATGTTGAAACTACAATCGAGGAAATTCTTCATATACGTTAAATAGACAAATTATTTTTGCTCACACCAATCTTCTAGGTTCAATCATCCACTGAATTGGGAATATACACAGAGAATTGCACCTCTAGCGACTCCGGAAACGATGTCCGAGGCATCGAGCAATCCACCATCGCCATTACCACCAATACGTCCAATGAGACGAACGCCTAAAATACCAGGCAATTTGTCCACTGCGGCTGACGATCTCAAGAGTAATCTCCATTTTGCCATGTTGGCAGTTAAAAATTATGGGTTCCGTGACGATCCAACGGGTGGTAGTAATAGCAGCAGCGGAAATAGTGAAGCGAGTTATGAGACTGCGAGAAGTTTGAAGCCTGGCAGTCAACCACCACCGCCAGTACCGCGGCGTCGAGACTCGGTCATTGTTCAAAGGTTTATAAATACTGGATATCAATTGAAATTATTTGAACTCCATTTTTTTATTATGATTCCTATTACTTCAACAAACCAATCCGATTATGATATTCTACAAATTTTAGGTGGTTGTCTCATTTGATGATCACTAAGTACCATAGTGATATCGATGTGAAATTAATATCATGAAAAGTTATTGCTAGATAATCATCTTGCGAATTCTACAAGATCCAACTTAACAATTTGTGTTACATTCTAACCATTCCGTTTTCCTCGGCCATTTTAGTCTATTGTCGCATGTCAAACTGCGAACCTGTCGGGACATATATTGATAGTTGAAAACATACCTTTTTGAATTCAAAAGCTTTGTGTATATTTCTACTTGATCTCAATACATCATGATACAAGATTTATGCATATCATTCAACAGAATCGCATAAAAGTCAAACATGCGACGAAAAATTCATATCAACTTTTATAGTGCAAGCATACATGCTCTATTTATCATTTTTCTTTTATACTGTTGTACATATTCAGAGTCCAGTCTACATTTTCAGTGAAATTCTATCATCTTAATGGAGTTATCACTTTTATTTCCCATCCAAATGCGACATGAATAAACAAATAAGGTTTTATTTTTTTATTGCGTTGCAATTTTGTCACAATAAAGATGAAAGAACTGAACTTCAATTATGATGTCTGCACATATAGTGCCAACATATCACGATGCATCACGATAGAGTTTATGTGTTGTGACGTTTTCTTTGATTGTTGTGTTCTTTTACATAGGGAACACACAATTTGTACCGCTGCCTGCTGCAGGGATGATCTTTCTGAGACTTCAACACCGTCATCAGTGCACTCTACGAGAATTAATCGCAGCAGTATCCAACGTGTACAAACCGATTTTCCAGCTAATAATGAAGAGAATGACACTAACGGATCGAGTCCGGATTTCTATGATGTCAAGGTTGAAAGCTTCTCAATTGATTATAATAGAGAATTTTATCAATGCAGGGCCAATTAATATTTGATTATTTTGACCCCCTTACAACAAGGATTCTTGATATTATATGATGTTATCAGAAGTAGAAAGTGATCTTGTATTTTATTATTACAATGACTGTTCACATGAAAGTCACAAGTCACTGTTCCAAATACTGTATTGCCAATTCTCGATAAAACATCAAAATCTCTCGCATAATGCTACATAGATGAAAAGATGCAATCTTCTCATTTGTCCCTACGTTCTACCAAATAGATTCGTTGGCAATCAATTTTGAATTTCAATTCGATTTAATAGACTGGAAATGAACCCTCCATCGATTTCACAGACTTGCCGTTCATCAAGAGCTTCACTCTGATTTTATCGGACAGGAAATGAGCCCGTCATTGATCGACAAGACACGTAGTACAATTAAAATATATTACCAATACTCTATCTATTGACTGTTCGCACGTTGATGAGGACCGATTTCATAACATCGACATTAAACAGTATGAAGGGATCCATATTGATTGATTTTCGGTTGGAATGCCATCATTCAACTCTAAATCAACTGAAATTTCGGCTCTGTTCCAACAAAATATCTGACCTAATGAAGTGATGCGAAACGTTAACGTCTTCCTCTTGGCTTATTCGTAAACTATGAAGTATTGAAATAATTGTCAAGTACAGTAATATATTTACATTATTTATTTTATTCACTTTAGAATTCTCCGGGTCAACGCGACAACAGTAACAACGATGTGTTTCTCAGTGTAAGAAGTTCACCCGAATGTAAAGGATTGATGACACCAGCGACCAATCTCAGTGGCAGTGAATGGAAAAAACGTCTCGATCCTGCATCAACAACTTCCGTTGATGCGTCTCTTCCGCTTCTTCGTGGTCTCTCGCCTACGCCAAGTCATGTCCAACACACTTCACCATTTTTCAATGCCAAACGTAAAAAATATGTCTATCCAATAACATTGGTTGGACGTGGTGAAAGCAGTGTTTGAGAGGATTCAATGACAAACAATAAATTGTTATACATTTTCCATGGGACCATTCGGAAAGAAAGAAAATCGATTCAACTGAGTGGCCTTAGTCGGCCATGCCTGATATATCCCAGCTCGATTTCTATATCCGTTCACTTTACTTGGAATTATTTGATGATGTACAGTTTTCTTGGTAATGTTGGAAGGAATCAATTTCTTCATCAGCGACATTTACTTGATAAGATAAACTTAATTTCACGTTGAATAGAAGAGTCAACTATGTTATTTATTAGTCTATTAATTGCGTAATTGGAGACTTATTGTTTCTCCCTGTATATTCATATCGTTACATTGTGCCAATCACACGAGTATCCATCCTTCGTATTCGTTTGCATATAGGCCTATCGTGTACATACATCGACGTAAAATAATCTGTATGAGTCGTATTTCTTCCATTTTTTCATTTTCACATACATTTCAATTAATTTATCTCAACCGATCCATAGTTTCAATTCATAATTTATCCTCTGATAATAAAGGAAAAGAAGGAATATACATCATCTGTAGTATATACATCTCCGGAACTGTTGAATCTATATAGAATTCAGTGATCATAGATACTCTCAATAAGTGTTCGATATATTTTCGTCGAAACGATAATTTATACATTTTCTATCGATTTCCTGCCAATTAGTTCAAAATATGATGCAATGTATATAGAGTAATATAAAGAAAACTATCTGCAGAAATGTTGGACTATTTTCGTGCATGAAGTATGATTTATTAATCGATTTTGTTCGAATTTATGGAAAGAATAACTTGAATGATACAGTGTAAATTAAATTATACATAGATATATATGAGTGAATTAATAGTTCATAGTGGATAATTTATAGAAACTGAGGTGACCCCCCAGTAATATAACCTCGTTGTGTATGATATTCCATAAATATCAGTAGTAATAATGAAAATACCGGGAAGATAGTTTCAATAAAAATCCACCAGGACGAACAATTATTTGTAACAAAGATACGAAATGAAGTTTTAGTTATAAAATATTTTTTTCTTTGCTATTCGTTTTCCTAATATTCTGTTGATGGTAAAACTATCCACTCCGTATATATACACTGTGTGAATAATGCGTAAATTTCAGTCTCAATTTCATTGTAATGCAGAAGCCCATGGCGGAGTCATAGGTTGTGGATTTTGTAAGTAGGACATCACTACTGCAGAAATTGATAACATGAAGCTACTTAAGATTTGTTTAGTGTCGTCACTCACACGTGAATTCGCAAAACTAATGCAAGAGCAATAAAGTGCTACCCATGCGCACCATTTGAGTCTCATCATCAAACCGCACATACTAAATATCATCCCAAGTATATTCATGTAGTCTGGTGTTAAATCATCACCGGGTTGAGCTTGGCTACTGACAACCGCTGGTCTGTATCTGATCTCCTTCTCAGGACGACGTGGATCTGATGTGTTAATCATTCTAAACAAGAATGACATCATCTTATTGTTATATAATTTATGAGTGGAGGAAATAGTCATTTCTGAGTGGATGTTCGTTCTAGAAGCGAATTAATGAACATGAATTATTCGTCGAATAATTACAGAGACATGGAGTACTAGCCACAGTGGAAATATAATCCGAAAGTTCCTCTGAATAAATGATACAGATGGAAAAAGCTAGTTTCACCTAATAATATTATGCAAAACCTGGAACTTTGCTCTCCCGAGTTATTTTATTCATTGTACTCGAACATGTTAGCAGTGAGGTCGCCGCTCACTTCCTGACCTCTCTTATTACTCTACATCCCAGACATCAACTATATATTTTCACGAATATCGCGTCAGCATTTTCTATGAAGAATTCGTTTATTCATATTCAAATCTCAGTTTATGATGAAAAGACGTGATTATAAGTTGGAGATGAAGGGTTGGAAGATACCCTTCTTCGTTCGATAATTTGAGTTCGCGTTATCAATATATACAAATTGAAGGATGATACTTTGGACCTCTTATTTTCGAGTTTGTACCCTCTCAGAAGTACTGTCAGGATGTTGGAGACATAAAGATGTTAGTCGGATTGAGAAAAATCACGAAGCGTTCCGGTCCAAGATTGATTAATTCGGTCTGGAATTTTTGCACATTTACATATCAAAACTCTACACTGCCACCCGCAAAATTACATCGTTATATTGCTACATAAAAATATTCGTAATATTCATCAAAACATGTCTCACATAGTCGATAGGAATGACATCGATTGAATATTTCAGTGAGCTGCTTCAAGTTATGAAATATGAACACATTTTTTCTTGAAGAACGTTTCAACATTTATCTTTTCGATTCTCGAACGAACAGAACCATCGCATTTTAACGTGTATATCATTTCCACCCAACTCACCTGAGTTATTTATCAATATGATGACGAAGACACCAGTTACTTTGAGGTTAATCTCTTGATTATGGGAAAATTCTGATTGAAATATACTGGCACCAAATTCTGTCAATAATTTTATTGATTGTCAAGTGGGTTGCAGCAATTAACAATATACTAATGTATACAACTTGATTCTTTTAAAATATTTACACACTTCCATTCACATTTAATGTCGAATTATTATCAACTGCATACTTGGAATATTTTAGGATCATAATCCGCAATAGTAAAGTACTGAGTATATCACCCGAGCTGGACGACCTCTCGACAGCAATTGTCCGTACTATTCTATTAGTTTGAACAAAATTGAATTTTGAAATACCTAAAATTGGGCTCACACGTATTTTACCTCTCAGTTTATTTTTTCATGATAATACAAATTCATTTCAATTGAAATTTAAAATTGGAACAAAATAAAAATGAATTCATGCAATAAAAGATATGTAAAAATTGATGAGGGTGAGGTGTCAAAATGTATAGAAAAGATAGATGACATTGATTATGTGATAGTTACTATAGTGAGATATGAATTACTGAAAGCGACAAACAGGACGTAAGATAAAGAATCAGCAATTTGATGGTAGGAAGGATTTGATTTAGTACTGGAAGATGAACTGTTAGGAAATGAGTCCCAAAACGACACGCGGGATGAGGAAATGAAAGACGACTGTATTTTAAAATAGTTGGATTTGATTTTTAAATGAATGGAGCTAATTGAGAAGTCAAAAGTTCGAATAGGTTATGCCTTTGAAGTCAATTCCGGTTGTGTAGATGTTGATGTTTGTGTCGTCGAAGATGTGGAGTATGATCTGATGCTGGTTTCAGGCCATTATATATCACATTGTTATTTATTACCCGGAGATTCCAATTTTGATGTATGCGAAATTGTGTATTACACTGGTCGGCTGGATTGTGATGGAATTATCAATGATTATGTGGTTTTAAGCATAAACGTCCATGGTGCCGCATGTGTGTATAATCCAGTTAAGCAACATCATAATTTTCTGAACACATTCCCCGCCACCAGGTTTATGATCAAATATTGCTTCCGTTATACATTTTGAGAATGATTCCCACAACTCCAAACTCCATTCGTATCTCATAAGTGATACACAGTCATTGCTGAAGTTATCCATGCTAACCAAATTGTGTTTGAACATTCGTTGAATGAACTTCCCATATCTCACCCAAACTGTATTGTCAGCACTTGAAATCAAAATTTTCACATTTCGTGGACTCAACAAGCCAGGAAGTGGTTCATTCCTGGAAGCATCATCACCATTATTGTACGTTTTCCAAACTTCTATCAGTTTTCCTTCGACTTCTGGCGTGAACAAATCTGGTTTCAATGCTATCAAATGAAGAGCATAATCGTAACTCATTTGATATAAAAGTTGTCGTGTATTCGGCTTCATAATTTTAGATCCAGTTAAACTCTGATATATTTTATTGACATTATCTAAGATTGTTTCAGCGTCTAATGTTGACCATCTTCCGTTGTCTTCTAACAATGCCCACAATGAATAACGGATGCAATTCAATACTGAAGTGGCCCATGGTACGTCATCATTATCACATTCAACTCTTCTTGTTCTACCAATTGGTCCATTCTCATCTTCGTCGTCATCATCTCTATCTTCGCCATCAACTCGCAATGATGAAAATTCCAACAACTTTGCTCTTGACGTCAAAGCATTGTTAATATACGAATCGAGCCATTGATATATCTGCTCAATTTCCATTCTCACAGCAATCTTAACACACATGTCTCTCACTGCTGGCAATATATCATCAGCTAATAGTGACTCCATTGAACTTTTAGTCTTGCTTTCGCACATCCCTGGTATAGTTTTATAACATTGGTCCCTTATTTTTTCTGTTGTCGATACAATAAGATCGTGCGTTCCTATTGCATCACGACTTGGAAATTCATCTGTAGTCTTTTTAGCAGTATCGAAAGATTTATTCTTGATTGCGGGTATGATACTCCGACATATAAATTTGACACAACTCGATGCTATCCTTTCAACAACAAAATCAACAGTTTTACGAACTGAACGCGGGTGGCCATGAAAGAATGCCTCTTCCAACTGCAATTCCAAACCAACAGTCCGGGTGGCACATGATGCTTGTGACAGTTTGCTAGATACTGGTGTTATGTGACGATTAGCATTGTTACTATTCAAATTCGTATTTCCCGACATCAACAATAGTTTTAATTCTTTCAAATATGGACAACAAATATAAAGTGCTCTATCATCAATTATGTTTAGCTCATCAATGACGCAGTCATTTTGTAAAAGATTAGCGTCAGCATCGTCATTCATTTCCCACACATTTCTGCATGGATATACTGTAAGGCTACTAACCGATTTATCCTTATGATCTTTCAAACTTTCCATCCAACGGAAATAAATATCTTTTGGAAAATTTGGGAGTCCGAAAAGCCAACCAATTGAGAATGCAACTAGTAATGCAGCTTCATCGTGGAGTGAATATTTTGTTCTGCGATAGATGCAATAAAGTGATTTACAGAGGTTTGAATAATATGGCAGTCGAAATGAGATTGAATCCAACATTGCTAAGTATTGGACCATCCAAGGAATGGTCACTGATAACATCTTATGCGCTATCGCCTGGTGAAGACATCCTCGTAAGTCCACTGGAGGCATAATCTGTCAGGAATAATCAGATGTTGATTGATGAAATATAAACTTTTAACATTGTTATAAATTTGGAAACATAATCAAAACAAGAATGAAAGTATTCAGATATCTTACCCTGCTGCGCAATGCAATTTGGGTTGTTTTAGATTGTAAGGTATCACTGCTGGATTGATACGGTAATGTAATGAGAAAACCCAAGAATTTCGCCAATAATCTCAGATTCGATACACACAACAGGTATTTTTGTTTTGTACTTTCATCTGCACCAGATTCTGGAAATATTCGTATGATTTAAATATTCAATAGACTTTTCAGTTTTTCATCAGAGATGATGCGATGTTACTCGGGATGAAATTTGCAAATGCATACGAACGTTTTGCATCGATGTCACTATACGTGAATTGTGTATCATTCAACTCCATTATTTCTTGAATGAAACAATCCTGTAAATTTGTATTAAATTTTGAGTCTGATGAAACCAGAAGGAATTTTTTATAAAATCCTTGAATCCCAGGGAATGACGGTGGGGGCACAGGTCCCATTAACGATATTGGTGTCACAAATCTCTGTTGTAGCTGTTGTAATTTTTCGGGGTTCAAGTCTTTCAAAGATTTGAGAACACCAAAACTGGCATCGTGAAACGACTCTTCCTGCAAAAACGAATTCAATTAGAATTATCTCCAATCTGAAGTCACCTTGCAGTTAATAAGCAGACAGAAAACTATAATTTCGTGTCATGATTTAGTATTACCGCTTGTCCACTCATCATTGATGATATGAGAAGTTGGGATTTGAACAATCGCGCAAGGTGGTAATAATTTACAGCATCTGAATGCATTGAAAGCATCGCGTTAATTTTGTTACCCAACATTGTACGGAAAGACCAATCGCGGTTCAGGTGATTTTCCTTCCAAGTCTCCAGTATATCGTAGAATAAATCGCGTTGTCTGCGGAACGTGCAAAAAGCTTGAACGGTTGGAAAATTATCACGATTATCCGTATCCACTTGAAAACAAACATTCGATTGGGACGATCTGCAAAACGAATAAATAATAGAATTCATTCAAGTGCTTTACACGAAATCTTATAATTCCAAAAGATGAATTTTACCGTAAATAGTCATAAGGTTTCACATTTTTCGATCGCGAACATTTCTCCTCATATAATTTATTCAAAAATCTACATAATGTTGGATGAAATTCTTGCACTAATGGATTCCCACAGAGTAATGCTAATGTTGGGCGGTCAAACACTGATAATAAATTTTGACCATTCCACAGTACTATTGTAGCAAAATATACACAATTATTAACGGTTTCAAAATACTGTCTCTCACTAACACTCAATTTTTCATTGTTCATCTCATTTGATTCATCTACAGCTGAATTGTCACCTTCTACCATAGACTTCTTTATATTCTTATGAATACTTTCCCCGGAGTTGTCATTAATCAAATCCTCGCATCCCATCATTTCTTTTAAATTCTTCAATGATTCTGTCTCGTCGCGCACTGTTTCCGGACGTTTTGACTGTGTTTTATCGACTTCACAATCTGTTTTATATTGAGAAGTTATTAATGATACTGTAAAATATAACTCTGTCATGGGATTGGGGACCAAATTCCTAATGATAAGGCCACCATATAGTTCTGCAAGAATTTTCACGATATCTGCATGTTTAACCAAATGCAATTTTGGAAAAATTGCTGGCATTTGCTTAGGCCTAATTGAACTTTTGGTTCGTTCTTGTAGTACAGCTTGGGTAATGAGAGGAGTCATCGATTGCCGCTGTCTTTGTAACTTCAGCAATTCTCGCTCATCTTCAAAAGATCTTACTTCACTAGTTTCATCGGTGGACAAAGCTTCTATAAATGTGGGGTTGGTAGTTGGTGGTCTTGATACGACACCAAAAGTGAGTGCCTGTTCGTTTTCTGGAAAGTGGTTACATAAATAATACCCGAATAGAACACGAATTACTAACGGCGTGAGAATGATTACCTGCATTGTTATCAACTACTACTTTAGTCGGTTTGATTCTACGTTTATTTCGTTGTTTTCCATCTAGTGTTTCAGGAAGAAAGTCACCAAGGCATAAGGTATGATTTCGCTCACTTTTCTTATTCTTCTGGCCACTATTCGTTTTTAGTCCTGGTGAACTCATGTTATTTGAAGATTTTCGTGATTGATTACGATGGCCTGCTCTCGACTCAGTTGGTATTACTTGGCCGGTAGACAGTGGTGAAATTGGACTACAAGGAACTGTCGATATTATTGATGAATTGGACACGCATGAGTCATTAATGGGCCATCTCGACATCATTGCGGGGGAGAGTTCACCAGCTGTAGAATCCCCTTCATACCAACTAAGATGAGTACCATTTGACCTTTTGAATGGACTCGAATGTGATTGTGGTGATCCATACTGTGAATTAGCAAAAACTTGTGATTGAGCGGAGCCACTCTCATCTAATCGTTGCCCTGTTGATACACTTGCATTTTCAGTTTCCGATCCATCGCTGCCTACAAAACGTAACCTGACAGAAAGTATTTTTATGAATGTAAGGGAACTGTGGATTGAATCACTACAATAAAAGTGTTATCATATTTATACATGCATTATTCATGAAATGGTAAGAAAATAAATAAAATTACCCTTGACATTGTTTTCTAAGAAAATCTAAGAAATACAATATAAATTCAGCGCGCAGGGAATGGGTTTGTTCAACATTCGGAATAACAGTGTCCTGCAAACATTTCCAACAGGATAATTATATAACGAATCATGATTGCATCTATTTTCAATCCGATATCATAACATAACCTCAACGCATGGAACGTGCGAAGTATTAATGCAAAATAAAAAACATAAAGTTTGAATAAATTATTACATTAGGATCATCAGTCGTCAACCAATTGAGAACGGCTTCTGTTGAAATTGCCGAATTTAAAATTTGACCTAATATATTCTCCGTCATTTTCAAAATCAATTCAATAAATTACACATTATTTATATTCTTTAAAATGATTGAACTGAGAATCGAACTGAACAATATGAAAAATGGTCAATCGGCCGAATAAATTCGTTATGGAGACCGTGCAATGACTGTAGAGGCAGCACATCTGGCAGAAGTGGCGCGCCTTGTTGTTCAATGAAAGCAAGAAAACGCGGGAAAAGTATAACGGTGGAATATGTGTTTCTCGATTACAAATGGAAAAAATAATGAAATGTGGCTTGTTGTCCGCATTATGAAGAATATCATATTGGGTGTAACTTCTTTGTTTTCTATTGAGATTGAAATTGAATTGAGCCACATCAGACGTGAACTATCTATCTGTATATACAGTGTGTATGTTGTTATGCCAGCACCCCATTTCATTGAAGATTCTTATCCCACGAGAGTTTTATTTAAAATAACTCATCCAAATAACATTTGACTCCAAATTTCTGTTGTCACAGAAATTAGATCGAAATTCTAATCCAGTCAGCGCTCAAGTCACAATGCTGCAGTTCTTTTTGTGAGAAAATAATTTCTATTGAGCGCATCACTTTTTGGTGCGCTGTTCTATTATAACATATTTTTAGTCAGTTAAGAAGTAGATTCGGAAATTGAAATAATTGTATAAGTTATAAAACATCGATAAAATTCAGTAAAGTTAAAAATTATGTTAAGCCTGACGTATTTTCAATTTATTTCCAAAAGGGAATAAACCTTCCTATACGGCATAACAATGTATATTATGCTCCGACTTATGAATTCAGGATAGATAGCGTAGTTGTGAAGATATGGAATCGGTGTCATGTGAATAATGCAATTAAATGATGTGTTAGCAAAAATCATCGACGCATTCCGTGCCAGCTGTCTTCACCATCTGAGTTTTGAGAAAATGCATAGACAATTGAATAGTTGTTAATCGAAATTCAAAATTTATTCGGCCATTTACTTCAAACAATAATGAAAATAATGCAACCCAGATTTGGAAACCGATACAATATAAATCATACACAGATATGAACATTCAAATACTTCAATCGAACATAAATTGAAAGTACATGTATCACATATTGTTCAAACGACTGTTAGGACCATCGTCCTGATTCGGATATCATGATGAAACGATTGTTCTTGCTTATCCGAGGCACCGGGTCAATATATTTTTTCATGTTGAAGCACATGGTAGCCCTCGGAACATTATACTACTATATATTCATAATAAATACTTGCTATGAAGAGACCCGTTTATTGAAAAACACATGACGTTTGCGATCATTATAACCACACATTGAAAAAGAAAACATTCTTATAATTATAATAAAAAATGCATGTTAAATTAAAGGATAACTAGCTGTGCTTGCGATTCCACATTGATTGTTCTTGTTACGTGACATCTTGATATATCCTTTCTCACCCCATGTCTCACCCCAGCTGTTTTTCACCAACCAATAATCCTGCCCATCTTCAGTTGTTCCATAACCAACCACCAACACACCATGATCCAGTTCCTCACTTGAGCAATCGGGCTCATCGTAAACACCTGAACCGGAAATTCCCACATTTGTTATGACAAATCGATACTATGAGGCTACAATTTGATTGAAAATTTTGAAATAATTGTACATACCCTCAGAGTAGAGTTGGAATGATTGATGTGATGCGTCAATGGCAACTGAAACTGGACCAACAGTAGCAACTGCAGCTTTCAATTTTTCTTCGTCACCTTGAGGGATATCAACGTAGCCGACATCATCAGCGCCACTGTTTCGTGGATTATAACGACATTTATCGTCTTCAGCCTCGTATGGATAAGTTTTTTCAGTATCAATACCACGGTTGTCTTTGATGTACTGGAAAGATTGATCCATAAGACCGCCATTGCAGCCATTATTTCCGTATTTTCCCGAACAATCAATCAAATTTTGTTCGCTTAACGAGACAAGGTATCCTGTTGATCTAAAATGTTGTCCTTCGAGTGAACCAGTCTGCATAGAAACCCAAGTAAATATCAATAAATCATTGACGCATGTCCTCAGTCCAAATTGAGCTCTGTCGGGGGTTCTTTATATTACCGTAGAAAATGCCCAGCAAGAACCGCAGTGTCCTTGATCCTTGACAGGGGTAACTGCCCCTTCATGTCGCCAATCTACTGCAAGTGGAAGCTGAATATTAGCTGGAACAATGAATTTAGCACCGCGCAATTTCTCTCCCGACCGCAATCCAAGTGATCTGTTGAAACCGTTTATTTTTTCAACAATCTCGTGGCGGAGCTATAGTTACACATATTCATCTTTAATAACACGTCAATAAAGAGCAAATAAAAATAGTTATTCATAAACTTCTCTTATTGATAACTCACCATATCAGAATACTTGTTGACGCCAAGCTTGTGAGACTTTAATTTATTCGCATACTTCCCGTTGTGTTTTGCAATTAAATATTTATTTTCCATGAATATTTTCATCCTAAATTTTTCTTCTGTGGGGCTTTCATAATCTTTTCCATGTTGCAACTGAAATCCAGATTTTTTACATCACACCAATGTGTAGTCAATTATACATATTTATAAATGTATAAATTTTCATATTCTGATAAAAAATCGCTTTTCGGAGAATTGTGATACTTCACAGTGAGAATGTATCAATTTTTCTAGATATATTATGCAGAATAGTGTCAATGACTTTCTTCTTGCAATGACTGAAATTTAGATATCAAAAAAAAAAAAAATTTTTGCATGAATCCACACTCGGAGCGATGAAGCAGAGCTTAATTTGAAGAAAAAGAATCATCAGACGAGTTGTTTGAAACAAAAAAAAATATCAGGTCACACAAACCCAACTGCTCCTTTTATTGCGTCTCGCTGTAGTTGATTCAAAAACTTTCATTCCCCTCGATTATTCATGTATTAATTGAGAAACTTTTCAAAACTATCGTCATACCTTGAATGTACTCCACTCCTCTTGAACAAGGTCAACAAAAGATACTGCTTGGGCAAGAGCAACCAATGCCAATAACACAATCACTAAATACTTCATGATTGCCTACGGATTATTCCAAATCTATTGAACATAAACAGAGAAAAAAGAGATATATTTTAATCCATTTAAAAACTTAGGAGTTAGGTTATGCATGAGATTCAATTATTGCGTCATACATGACGCTGAGAACTGTCACTCAGCTTCCCTCAACAACAAAGAAATGCGCATATGCTATGATTCGAATTTCTCCTTTGTTGTATTGAGAAAAACCAAAATGCCCTCCATAGTAATCCTATGATTATAGTCCGATAATTTTTCTTTATCATCGTGCAAGTGACATTCACTATGGAGAATAATAACGAGAAATAAAATTGGATGGTAGAAATTATGTTGTTATTTCCTGTTTTAACTACGCAATCTCATTCTAATTGAAGACGTAAAATGCCAAAGAAAGGAATATCATTGAAACGAGACGACAGTGAATGGTTAATGTTTGACTATTGATACGTAATCGATAGAATTTCACGAAAAATGAAGATAATAATGAACGACATATATCTCTTCGTCAAATGTTAATGAATAAATTTTTTTACCTCGAATGAATAATAATAATAGAGAATGAAGATAAATGCCAAAAGAACCGAACACGACACCACTCGCAACAGCAATGAATCGACAAGAGGTTGGCTGGCAGTTTAATATGATTGGGTACTAACGTAGTGTACTGTATAAATATGTGTATGTATTTCTTCATGTAGTTGTGTTGGACTATGAACAATATTATCGTATGATATTCCTATCAGGAAATGGTCATGACAGCGTATTCGCTGGTTACATTGCGTTTGGAATCGTACAGGTTATGTGATCAGCCAATGACAGTTAATTCTGTGAGATCGCGTCAGATAATAACCAATCATTTGTCAGCTCCGAGTGAAAATGTACATTGAAACGTTCAAGTTAATTCCATCAACCAACTATAGCAGTCTCTTATGCATCACGTTCGAATCAGATGCCTTTTTTTCGAATCACTCGTTATGGCAATTTCGGCGCCTATTTCAAATTCGTGAATAATAAATTTCAGAGGAAGAGCGTAGTAATCATCGTGCATTCTTCTCTTCATATTTTGACGTGAAATTTTCCCTTTCATGCGGGTATGTTTCAATCGAGCATCGAATTATCGGATATCATCAACGAACAATGATTGTTATTTTGAAAATATTATCTCACCGGAATAAAATTAGTATTATTGTTTTTGCACATATTTATTACTTGCCATGACAACACCATTAATATCTCTGGATATTCAAATGTATGAGATGAATCACATTGAAGGGTTGATAGTACAATATCCTCCAAATGAAATGAATAGAATAGATATTCCAATACATCCGGAAATTATCTTATCATCACTACGATTATTATCATATTTTGTTACGACACTTTCCCAGAAATCATCGATCATGTAGTCACTAAAAATGAAAGTAATTTCAAAATAAATGGATGATAGATGAGATATCGTTCATTCCCGTAAATTGATGAACTTTAGAGGGAATTTTTATTGCTAACTACGAGGATAAGATAACAGCTCAAGCTCACCCGATGAGAACAGCAATGTTGTTAGTGCGGTCTGTTCTATTTGACAGATGCAAGTAGAGTTTGACAATTTCCTTCATCTCATGGACATTCTAATTCCTTTTTCCCCATTTTCGAGTCTTTCATGTTCATATTGGATTGTGTATTGGAGAAAAAAGTCTGTGTGGACATCATTTCCTGCCTCCAACAGGAGTCAGTCACAGCAAAATGAAACAGCTGAGGTGAATCATACTCGAACATTGATATAAACTCACAATATGGTTCATCGAAATCATCAACGATTCATAAATTGTATATTCTAAATGACATCATTGTATAAATTTCCGTACTTGATAGAATTGATGAGAGATCGATGTGCATTGTGCATCGAATATTATCATCATCATCATTCCAGAAGATGAAGCTATTTCATATGAAAACGAAGAGTTAATTTTTTCTAAAAAATTTTGCATTTTTCAATCCCATTCAGTATAGATACTTTTTCATAATTCGTAGGCGCCTCATGTGTTGATGCAGTTGGCTCTATTTGTGAAAATAACCGAAGAGCATTCTTCACACAAAAATACAGCCTATCATATTCTCCAATGTCACCTCTGGATCAACTTCAAAAATTTACGCCGCAGGTTCACTTCAGGACCACCGTCGACTCAGGGGAGATGAAATCCCCAAACTTTTTTGTTTCAATCCTCAGTATATTTGTGAATTTTCAGGAATTCTTCGTCGTTCTGTAGAGGTTTGATTCCTCGGGTTTTTCGTCGCACGCACCAAGGCAAACAAAAGGAACCAAAACCAAAACTCTTATAAAATTCATCGTTATTACAAATGTGCATAAAATATCTACAATGACAGAGTTGTTCTTCAGTGAATCATCTAACTATAGTGTGAAAAAGATTTCTCATCTAAAATTTGTATCCAAAATCTTTCAGTTAGATTGTGTGACCCATTTCTCCTGGTCTTCATATTTCTTTCATCTGATTTAGTATGAGAATATCAGATGAACATCATATTATGCACTTCAGAAAAAGAAAAACTTCTGAGAAATCATTTGCTCGAGTACACGCAATAATTGGCTTTGCTGTCTATTAATTGATGGCTCGGTTGTAATTGACGCCGTATAAGAATACGTCTGATCCTGTAGATTTCACTCTCATAAGAAAACTCATGGTATGCTTCAATATTTATTTCCTTTTTTTCCTGTATGAAATCCTGGAGGAATTCTGGTGGGATAATCATAATCATACAAAGAATATTGGAAAGTTCTTCACCTCCATATACGACAGAAACTCACCTTTTTGAGAATTAAAATTCTCCTTCCATTGATAAAACTTCATCTCATATTTCGATGTGAATCTATTGTTCTGTGTTATTCCATTGTCATTACTACCATTCACAGTAGTTCTTTATATATTCTATGCAATTTCATGTACGGTCATGGTATATAATGTGAACCTTTCCGGAAAGTTGCTATCTCGTGAAACATGAATCACTGCGTGTCTCTTGCTATTAAATTCTATGCGTTCATGTAACATATACATATGCATACACGAAAACACATGTGTAAATATTATGGCTCGCTCGTGTGTACAATCAGATTCGCTGTTCGTTGTGTTGTATTTTATCACATCACGCGCATTGTGTGCCACCCCTCGAAACAAATGACATACTCACTGTCATATGATTTAGTAAACATATCATGTGACTGTGATACAAAAAATGTTATCATATGTTTAACCCATATTGCACGCAGGGCGTTTGATGAAAAACTCGACAGGAAAAGAATTGATCTTGCTTTGTGTACTTAATATTTATCAATAATGTTTCGGTGGGAATTTGATAACAACTTCGCTGTGCTGTATTCTAGTTTTATAATATTAACTAGAAATATGTGAATATGTGTAAGACCCTATCGGTATGATGTTGCGGTTATGATTATTCATTGCAGAATTGCAAAATAATTGCTGCATCCTTCTAGCTTTTCAAGCAAACAAATTATGCAATTGTTCTATTGATCTTCATCCTTCAATCATTGGCAGATCAAATACGACTGGATGGCCTCCATATTACATATAAGACACAATGAAAATATAAATGGATCTATCGTTTCTGATCAATTTCTTGTTCCTCTGTATTATCTGATAAGACCTTCTAATCAGTGTCACAACGAACAAAATAAAAGTGACTCAGTCTAATGTCCAATATGAAGAATATAGCGCTAGAGTGCCGTTTTCGAAGCTCACGAATAGTTTTTTCTCTTCATACAAAGAGATGTATGTGTTCAATGACCTTCTAACTAAGCGAAAATCTCCAATTTATTTATTTATACCGCTTCAATAATAAACTACGAACGATTTCATCGATGAATTTTCAAACTGGATACTGTCCGTGAACAAAAATAATTTTGTTATCGAGCAATATTTTTGTTACCGACTGAGTATTGTAGATGATTTTCAATATCAGAAATCTACAGATATCGCCACTAACTTGATGTTTCTGTGAAGTGTGATTGAACATAGCATAGTTTTCATTTCATACATCTCCAACTTTTCAGCGACATGTTGATTTCTTATTGTTCATATCGTTACAACTGACTTCTGAATGAGGGGTCAGTGAGCTACTGTCAATCAAAAATTTCGTTCCGAACATGCGCCATCTACAATACGAATGTCGGATAATAATTGAAGATTAAATAATAAAACAATATATAGAGTGAGAATGGAAAAGGGATTTGTAAGATCTTGGAATGCGTGCGTGGACAAGAGCAGCCACGTGTGATGGTTTAGTGCAGGCCCACGAGCAGTCCGAGCGGTGCACTCTATATACATAAATATGAGCCGAAAACAGCCGAAAGATTCGGCCGGTATGACCTTTTATAAGCTCTTATGACCTTCACTGCTTAGAGTAGCTCTCGTTGCTCAAGAGAATACATGTCAGATCATCGAAAATCATTCGATCTCTTCGTCCGACAGTGCTCTTTATCAACTTCTGAATATAAATAAAAAATATTTCATTATCTCTTCTTCGTATAAAGGTGCGTCAAATTTGTTTTCAATTTTGTTATTTATTAACGATGTTTTTTGATCAATTTGCATCCTTGTGAATGGTTTGGAGTATAAATGAAAGCATTTTTTGTTTCATTCGCTGATGATTGTTTCTTTTGATGTAATTGTTAGAAACAGTTTCGTTACATTTCAAATTTGAATCGCGAATGTGTGTATACAGTTTTGTGCATTGAAGTACGAGAATTAAAAGTTTATTATTCAAATAGCACTCTGTGTCATATAGGCAGTTATTTGTTCAAAAATGTCAATTACAAAGTCATACTCATCTTAATATACCAATTATTCACTTCATTCTCACAAAGTCAAATGATATCAAGTATTTATATGTCATATGATCCCATACGTGATATTTCTCGTTCGATTTCTAGAAATACCCATATAAATTCTTCAATTCGTGAAATTGTGCTTTTTTTTGGAAAAATTGTATGGGAAACTAGGATGCTCCGGATCAATTCCCCCTTCAAAAACATCTATTACAACACACTGGTTATGATGTTTATCATTGATCAATGTGATCAAAGTTAAAGAGATCATTGCGACAATTAATGAGAATAATAATTGATAACAAACGATGTTATGATGTTACGTCACAGAGATATATGAATGATCTAATTTAATACATAAATTTTTCTAGATTTGTAGAAGAAGAAAAGATGTATCGCGAACGAGCTTCCAGGAGATTTTATAGGATGGACAGTAGCCATGATTTATCAGCACTTTTAGATCGTGGTACCACTGCTGAACAAGAAAATCGATGGAGTTTTGAGATAGCATGGGAAGTAGCGAATAAAGGCGTGTACAAAGAAAAATAGTTAGACATAACATAAAATTAAAGATCAAATATACATGAATGATTATATAATATCAATGAAAATAAACAGCTAAAGTTCTTATTCCTAGTTGGTGGTATTTATACGGTGATACGATCGAAAGCGTATGTATCAACTGAAGAATTGGGCGATCAGTATTGTATGATCGGACCCTACAAAGATCAATGTGCCAGAACGGAAGTTGAAGAAGCGGAATTTCCACCTGAGAGTCCACTCCGAAAGGCCGTCCAAGTTCTTAGAGATCAAGGATACAAAGTAGGGAGTTTATTTATACTTAGAAAGAATATATAGATTAGAGTTGAAGTTAGATAACAATACAAGATATTTGTTTTGGTATAGGTAGTTACTGGTACTTGGTTAGTTGATGGCAATCCACGAATTATTTTGTTTGATATTGGAAGTGCAGCATGGAAATTAGATGAGTATAAGCAAGAATTGTGGAATACATGCAATGTTGGCATCCCACATCTGGATATTGAAGCTAATGACGCGGTTATATTGGGCTATCTTGTGTGTCAATTCATTTCAGAATTCAGGTGGGGCACTCGTTAATCGTCACTTTATAATTTTTGAAACCGTTATTTCACCACGGTATGATTTTTTGATTCAGGAAAGCTGCTGAGGAATATTCATCTGCGCAACCACGTGTCATAGTTCATTGTCATGAATGGCAAGCTGGCGTCGGTCTTGTTGCATTACGTACGCGCAACGTAGATGTTGTTACTATTTTTACAACGCACGCTACTTTATTGGGCAGATATCTCTGCGCGGGAAAAACTGACTTTTATAACAATTTGGATAAGGTAAGGGGTCGTGACATTGTGTGTTAGTATTTTTCTGGTGCTCTTCTGGAACTGAAATCGGATGTTACATTTTATATGTGTTGATAGTTTAACGTTGATGAAGAAGCTGGAAAACGTCAAATTTATCACCGATACTGTTTGGAACGTGCTGCGACTCATCTTTGTCATGTATTCACCACTGTTTCTGACATTACTGGAATAGAATCTGAAAATTTATTGAAACGGAAACCTGATGTTATAACACCAAATGGTCTGAATGTTAAAAAGTTTTCGGCACTTCATGAATTCCAGAACTTACATGCTATTAGTAAAGAGAAGATTCATGAATTTGTGCGCGGTCATTTTTACGGGTATTTGCTGATCATCAACATTCATGATTTTCATTTCCATTGACAATAGGTACGAAGCTAAGAATAACGGTTTCTTTTCATTTTTCAGCCATTTCGATTTTGATTTGGATAAAACTCTATATTTTTTTACTGCTGGTCGTTATGAATTTGGGAATAAAGGTGCCGATATTTTCATTGAGGCACTTGCAAGACTCAATCATTATTTGAAATCATCGAAGCCAGACGTTACCGTAGTTGCATTCCTCATTTTTCCGGCACGCACAAATAATTTCAATGTTGAATCTTTACGTGGACATGCAGTACGTTAAACATCTACCACTTCATCCTCACATGAGCAACAATAAGTTGTTCAACTTTTGTTTTTTTTTTTTTTTGATAGGTAACAAAATCACTGAGGGACACAATACATGCAATACAGCAAAATATTGGTAAACGAATGTATGAATCATGTTTGTCTGGGCGATTACCTGAAGCTCAAGATATGCTGCTAAAAGATGAAATCATCAAGATTAAACGGTGCGGTTCGAAACACTCACGTACATGAAAATCTACCTGTTATACTCTGCACTAGGCATATTTTACTATTCACGATGTTGACTTTGACAGGTGTTTATACGCTTTACAACGAAACGGTCAACCTCCAATCACAACACATAATGTCGTCGATGATTGGAACGATCCAATTCTAAATACCATTCGAAGATGTAATCTATTCAACACAGTTCATGACCGTGTCAAAGTAAGAAATTGTTCTGACTGTCCTTATAATCAGTTCTAGCGTTAATCAACAAAATAGACATATTGTTCATTTGTTGAGATCAATTTGTTATTTATAGGTGGTGTTCCATCCTGAATTCTTATCGTCGACAAATCCATTGTTCGGCTTGGATTATGAAGAATTTGTTAGAGGATGTCATTTAGGTGTTTTCCCATCATATTATGAGCCGTGGGGCTATACACCAGCTGAGTGTACTGTTATGGGTATTCCGAGTATTACAACAAATTTATCAGGATTTGGTTGTTTTATGCAAGAACACATAGCTGATCCTATGAGCTATGGAATTTATATTGTTGATCGTCGATTCATTGATATTGAATCGAGTGTACAACAACTTGCTCGTTACATGTTCGATTTCGCACGTTTGAGTCGACGACAACGTATCATTCAACGAAACCGTACTGAACGTTTGAGTGACATGCTCGATTGGAGAAATCTCGGAGTTGTGCGTAGATATTCCTCTTTCAATGTCCCATTCCTCCACGTTAGAATTAACCTTGTATTCTCATTTTTCTGATAGTATTATCGTCAAGCGAGGATGAAAGCGTTGAAAAAGGTGTATCCTGATTTCACATCAGATCAAGATGATGAAAGTGTCGGACGATTTAATTATCCAAGGCCTTTGAGTGAGCCTCCATCACCATCATCATCACGTCTCACTACACCTGCAGCATCAGTTCATGGCTCTGATGATGAAGATGAGGTTGATGATGAGAAAGAGGTATGAATGAGAAATAAATCAAGTTGATGAGTTTTTATCGCTTCTAATCTTTTTGTAGCTCGAAGAATTGGGACAGGCGAATGGAAGATAAAATGTTGGGGTTTAATCTTTCACCCAATATAGTTAATACTATGGAGTCCACTCAATTAAAGAGACAACGAAGATATCTGATTTTGGATCAATATATATTCGGATGATTACTCCTAGCATTCATACAATATCACATCGAATATTATTTATTCGATCCGTAATAATGGTGATTTTTTTAGCAAGAATTTTTGCCTGTGACTCCTCTCACTATTAGATGTCCATTTATCATGTTAGGTTCTACGCTGATTTCTCGCACTGAGTAGTGCAATAGATATCGCGCGTTTTTTGTACACTTAGTGTTTAAGTTACTGGAGAAAATAACTGGTATAATTATTTTTCTAATGTCTTATACAATATATGTGGGACTTTACGAATGCAATATGGCGTGAGTAAAAATGCAAATTTTACCATTTAACTTGAAATTGTGTTTATCTATTTTTCGAATATCAATTCATAATTTGTTGTTATCATTATAAGAGGAGAAAACTAATCATATTGTCAAGATGTTGTTATTGCGTGTAAGAAGAAGGTTCAATATATCAGTTTTAAAACCGTCATTTGGATTAAAATTTTCGTTGGATTATTTCCTGTCTTAGTTACTCATGGTCTTTTACTCTTTTTTTTTTCGATCATCCCATCCTGATAGAAAAGTAAAATGTTTCACACTGAATGATGATGACTAATAACATAAAATACAATACATGAAAAAAATTAGTTACAAGTTTATACACAAATGAACTGCTTTAAGCAATTCATTTATTCTTGCTCAAACAATTCACTATATACAAAAATTAAGAGCGGAAAAAATACAACATAATCATCGTGCGACTTAGATTATCAATACATCTACTTGACATTAATTATTTCTACTGCACGAGTAATTTTAATGAACATGCTAATGGTTTTGTCCAAAAAACAAAATTAACAATGAAATAATTTATAATCATTTTCCAACGAGGACGGTTTGACAAACTTACAAATTTATGAGATTCGGTCAGACAATTTTCATTTTCATTTCACTTCGGTACTATTTTTGGGTTTGATATTCCTAACTAGTTGTAATACTTTTCAGTAGAAAATATCAAATATAAAATGCATATGTTAATAATTCATTTTATTCCCGATGATGGTGTGCATAATCAATGTGTATCATTAAATGAATCTATATGGATAATCCAGCGGCGAGAGGGACAAACTGAAGTGGGATGAGAATGAAGTTTTATTCTGATATATCTTAATCATTTTGTTATTTGCGTCGCCGTTTTCTGTTGAAGATATTGTGAATCACATACTAGAATTGAAAAAAATTGTATGCTAAGATGGCACGTGAGTCATTATTAACATTGTTTCAATCTCGATACAAACTAAACTATACAGTATCAATGCCACTTGAGGTCGGATTAATGAATTCACGAATTAGGATTTTAATAATACACATTTTTCATGCCAAATTATTTTTTCGTCGCTAGGTTCCATTCATTCTATCTCGTCTCACGCTTTAGTATTGGATATTTTTTTCTTAATCTTTCTGCTTTGTTATTGAGCATGATAATTGTGTTTGAATTTGGGATTCTACGGACTTCAATGAGACATTTATTGTGAACAAACTCCTTTGTGTTGTTTCTTCTAATTTTATATAAAATATTTACGCGCAAAAATATTTTTGGTATGCGCCAATTCCCTGCCTAATTTTTCAATCTACCAGTAAAAAATTTGGCATAAAAATACACAATTTCTATTGCAAAAGAAGAAAAACCAAATTTTTTCACTGTAAAACATGTCACATATGTAATTTATGATCCGATTTTTCCTCCTTACGTAACAAAATAATCTGAGAAAAAGCAGACTGTTTATGAAAACTTTCCAACAGTTTCTCTTTTTCGATTGAAACATATTCGTACAATATGTATACACACGATAGAAAATCGGCTACATTTTTAAGTATGACTGGCTAGAGAATATGTTTGATATTTGAAAGGTTCCATCAATCCGTGGGTTAACCATATCTTGTTTTCCAATCTATTAAAATGATGAATTTCCGATCTTCCTTTCTATTTCACCTAATTGATAGTAATAAATTGTAAACTTAATACAACATCAAAACAACGTGAGGACGCGTCATTACTCTGTAAGATATCATCGTTACAAACAGCCTTTGGTTACAATCATGAACAAAAATATACATTAATACCACATTATAATACCACGTTAATGCATATCAAGCATTTCTAGCCTACGAGTCTTTAGTAAATTGGCATTTTTCTTGGCATATGGCCTGAAGGTAGTGGGATAATAATAGTCCATATCTGTTTTCAGTATATTTCTCCGACACATGAATGTTTATAATAGATATGAATATTGCAATTGATATCGGAATGCAACAAAATAATATTATATAACGAATCAAATTTATTGACTTCCTTCGATATTTAAAGATACTTATCATTTTTATATTCCTCTACTGTACTGTGAAAACGGAAAAGCACAGTATCATCACTCCAATTGTTTTTTTTTGCACATTGCGATGTTATCGCGGAATAATTTTAAACTCAATGTGTCGAATGATTTGGGAGAAAATATTGGTTGATTGTTGAAATTCCCCTCAAGTTAATTCTGATACATTATTTAAGTAGTGACTCGTACAACGTATAATTGCTGTGTCTCCATTATGGCTCGATCAGAAAGGAAAAATCAAAACAAAAAAATAACATGTATTGAATTGACAAACTGAGCTATCGACTTTTTCTTTCGTTTCTCCCTATTTTCGCAATCGACAGTAACACGTTGACCTTCTATACTGAATTCCCTCTGTCATTATTGGACAACTTATATCTCAATTCTCTTATTGGCAGAAATGTATACATTCATTCTGATATACTTCATCAATATTCCATCAAACAGGACATGGCCAATCAACATATAATATCGAAAGTGCATTCAAATGAAAAATTTTCTCTAAAAATAAAAAGTTCTCGCCCGGACGGAATCCCTAGGCGTGATTGGATTGTGTACTACTCATTCTCTGTTGCATCATGTTCAACAGCAATTCCGAGTATTGTTGCATCATATTAACAACTTTGCCTTCATCTTGACCAGCTAATAATTCGTGAAATGTTTCGGTGGCTTCATTAACAGATGATGATTCATTGTTACCGATACTCAATCCCTTATTCTTTGTACTGGCTGCGACCAGTCGGAGCGTACGCATAGCTTCATTCACCGATGATTCTAAACCACGTAGCATTGTATCCCTATCAATGGCTTCAGTTACTGCATTACCAGAATTATCCATTGTCAGTCGTTTATACAGTTGTACCACATTGTCAGCCGTTCGTGTCAATTCATCCGCAATGGTATTGCACAATTGTGGTGATACTGAAAAAAGTTATAAAACGATGTTTCATCCAATTCTTTCAGATTGATACACTAAGTCCACCAATTATTTTCATCAAGTGCACATTTCTAGTTCAACCTTCGTGTGAGGTAGGACATATTAACTTTTCATCTTCATATTCCACGTACGAATGATTTATCTATACTATGTTAAACGATGCATATGTTAAGATGAATTTGGAAAACATTTCTATTTCGTTAGTGACTTGTTACGTGCATGAGGCATTCAATGTGCATGCGTAGGCTGGAAAAGTGCCACGAGTTCTTTTTTTTCTGTCTTACGACTCTGCCAAGTTCTAGTGATAATTAGATCCCTATTAGTTTTTTTTCTCTTCCATGATAAATCTTATCTCTCGTATCCGTAAGGTTCTTTTAGGTTATGCAAAATCAACAACATGGAGCAGTGCTATCAGAAAGTGCGAATATATGTCACTTGCATACTGAACTTTGGTGCATACTTACGTCACAAAATGAAAAATTCTACATGTGAACAAGTCATGTCAGCAATACAGAGCTGAGATTATGGTTTTTTAACTGCCGAAAAATCGCCTTACGAGAGAGATAAGATTATTTTCCAGTTACACGAAGGTCGAAATCGAAATATTGAGTAATAAAAAATCTATTCATGCATCCATGCGAACTAAATTAATTTCGTTATCATATCAAATCCGTAATGAGATCATACTTAACAAATGTTTTGATTATTTAAAAAAAAAAACGACAATGTTTCGGCTATTCTAAATGAATAGGAATAAAATATGATTGATAATTATATGTTTTTCTGAGTCTATGAGTTGGATCTCGGTAAACTCACATAATGGCACTAATTTTGAATAAGAAAATATTGACGATGTGAAACATGTATAATGAGAACGCGTTTTAACAATGTTCATTTTCATTTCTAACTTATTTGAATTGAACATAGTAACGCAAAATTTATCAATCGAAAGCATGATCACTTACAAATTTGAAATACGGAATATTATAATTTTTTTCACATGACCGGCATACTCATATAGGTGTCATTAGATTACCTAATCGTCTATCCGTGTCTACTGCAAAGACATATTAGTGTTGAATTATTACTGATTGGTGTGTCAGTTGTGAAAATTTGAATTTGCAATTGATTTTTTGTCAGTGATTTTATTTGTGATAATATGTGATGTGGAAAAAAAAGCTTACACTCGGTACTGGCAATATCTATTGAACGATCGGTATCTTTGACTGGTAGTTCTTGCGGACTTGGATCCAATTGGTTGCGATTGGAGAGCCTCGGGCTGCTTTGACTAAATGCGACAGATCGACCATTGGCAATCGCAGCGTTTGATCCAGATCGTCTTATTGCCACTCCCGCAGCATTAGAGCTGAAAAAATAAATGAAATTTTCATATCTGAAATTGTAGTTTTCATTCATTGTACTACCAGTTATGTATACTACAGTATATCTGAGGGACATTTGAGCTTTTTTATTGTTTTGGCATGTTCACCTGAGCGACGATTCAATGTTGATACTTCTAGGCCGTGGTGGCAATGCTGGTTTACCACTATTACCGTTCGATGACGTATCTTCGGAGCTAGAATCTTCTTGATTTCCAACTTGACTTAGATTAACTGCAAAAATACGGAATATCAAAATAAAATAAAGAGGGAATTATTCGATAAATGCAGTAAAGAATAATATTTCATGCAACACACCACTAGAATAAGCACTCTGCATCCCACGTCTCCTCAAGACCATTGGTAAATTGTTGCTCGATGATGAGTTGGATTTTGTCTGATTGACTTTATTTTGCGAACTGATTGTTGGTCTCATCAAACCACTCATTCGATTATTCGCTGTTTGATTTGTCCAATTTCTGCCATTCGACGCGATCCCTGCGTCAGATTCCGAATCACTCTGCTAAAAATGTCAACAACTATGAATAAGTATTCGCGCACACATATCATTGACTTTAACTAGTTAATCATAGGATATTCCAATGATTCTTGATTCTTTACCTGATTCAAAACACCAACGCTGCTGCTTCGAGTCATGTGAGTTGAATGTGATTTATTCGAATTATACCTCGATGAGAAACCGCCATTCGCATTACCACCAGCTCCACTACGTGATGACATATTCGAATTCTTGGCATTCAATTTACCTGAAACTTTACCATAAGACTCATAAATAATATTTCAATGATTACTTTGAGTTCTATGCATATACTAGATCTACTTATAACGTACATGGCAAAATTAATGAGAATGTGTATGACGGATTGCTTGAAGCATGATAAAAAGTATTTGAAACTTATCTGAATAGATGATTAATTATAGAGAAATGAGGGGGAGAAGTGTAAGCAAGCTCAAGAGGGATACCTTGTATTGGACCATGCAGTAACCTGTTCGGCGGGCTGACTGACAGATCACTCAGTGAGCACGCGCGTCTCATGCCACTGTTCTCCATATCATCCTCGTTGCCGGGTACGATCGCCGATGATAATCTGCCGTCTGTTCCAACTGTCGACAACACGCAACACACATGCACTATCCGCTACTAATAATTCGCATTAACATCTAATCGAAGTGTTAAATGCATTTCAAAATAATAAATAATTGTAAAAGAGAGTAGTATATATATGTATGTAAATTTCCATTACGGAGATATTAGATTATTATTTTATTAGAATGGAACTGTGGGATGGATATTTTAATTGGAACAATAAGTTTTGTACACGTGCTTTCGTCATGCACGATGAACTGTTACGAAGCAGTTTGCAATCATCTAATGATAAAATTAAGAGAAAGTTCCAATCGCTTTTCTTCGCAATCAAATAATGAAATTCGCCAATGTGCCACAATCATTTTTGAACTTCTGTGCTGATGATTGTGCGCGCGTGTACTATATGAAATCAATTCGCATATGTTTTATACATTCACAAAACATTCATTATATATTCGTATATACAACTGAAGCCGTCACGTGCTGGAATTCATTTTTCTCTACAAACATTGAATAATACGAGACATCAATATGGTTTCTCTGTGGACTTTTGAGATACCTGCAAATTGGTATTTTGATGGCAGTACATCTTGACTGATAGTAGGTAGAGTTTTTGTCCACTTCATTTGACATCGAGATGCTGGTGGCCAAATGCGTTTAGGTGAATTGGCACAACTTGAGCCTGGCGTTGATGAGCCACTTTCCATAAACGATTTGTCCATTGCACAATCACTATCTTCACCACCAGAATTCGGCCGTAATTCACGTTTTATTATTGAACATCGATCACGTTCTGCTTCTAATTTCGCGAAATTTTCATTGGTATCTCGTTGTTCAGTTCGCCACACATATTTATCTCTCTCTAAATACTGTTGTTCGCGTCTAACTAAGTTTTCAAATTCTTTCGATAATAGTTTCACAGTTCCTTCTATAGCGCGGCTCATCCTGATATCAACAGTGGTATTCAAATTGGCATAATCTTTCTTTTCTGTAGAGTCCGATGTTGATGCGTCACAGGACGACGTGCCATTCGGTTCTAGAGAATCGTATGTTTCGAATATGTCTTTCGTGGGAATTTGGTTTTCAATACCACTATCACCACCGTCAATATCATCAACACGAGAAAACTTTTCTAACTTTGTTGGTTGATTTTCATGTTTACAAAGATTGACTGAATTTTTGCTAGATATATTCTCAATCGTCACTGTGATATCAGTATCTTGATTAGATGGTGAACGAAGAATACTAGTCAGAGCATGTGTCCCAAACGATTTCGAAGCATCTGATGGTAGATTAGATACATTAGTTCCTGACTTATTCGAATATTCCTTATCCACGGGAGTTGTACTATTTAAATGGCTGGTTTTACGTGGTTGAATATCAACATTATATTTATTCCACGCGGGTCGGCTACGATTACGCATACTCTGGGTACGTGAGAAATTACGTTTTGGTTTTGGCGGTTTGTGCGGAACAAAATTGTCAAGAATCAACATTGAATGCGGTTCCTTCAAACTATTACTTCTCATACCATCACTTCGTGATGAATTACGGACTTTAGTGTTGTACTCTTGATTGTCATCAACATTGAATTCATAATAAATACATGTACGATTAGGTCGGAAGTTCTCTTCAGTGTAATTGATGATATGGCTCTTGGCGTTACTCAATCTTGTGTCTTGCAATGATTTAGAACGGAAAACTGTTCGAGGTGGAACAAGCAAGTTACATGGTTTATCATCCGTAGAAATATCAACAATCGTATTATTCGGATTTGCACTATATGTTTCCGAGTTCTGGCGTTTACGTTTATAATGGGAGTCGAAGAGCATTTCCAATGGTGCAGATTTAACTAAAGAATCTGAATCATCGCTGAGAACACTCTCTGTGCTTCGGTGATCGTCATTTTCACGCAATGGAAATGTCTGATAGTCATCGGTGCCATCAGTTAAGATGCTCTCTTGACTTTGAGATGCTTGCATTTTTTTCCTCGATAGGAAAAAACTCGCACTGGAATGTCGATCATTATCATAAGGCGCGCAATCAAATACTTCACCCGAGACATCAGACAAAATGCTCTCTTGAGAATCGCTAAATTTCTTTTTCGTGTACGTAGCGAAATCTTTGTTATCGATGTTCGATTCTGCATGCATATTTATCTGATATTCACTGACGCATCTACGCGGTGGTGGTTTATAATCGCTCTCTAACGAATCATCGCTGAAATTTCCATTCCCATCATCATTCTCATCATCATCATTTTCATTATCTGACAATTTGTTTTTTTCCATTGCGGGTAAACTTTCGAATGATTTGGCAAAATTTCCTTCCATTCCTTCATCATTAAGACCGATGAAATAACTACATGATTTACGTTTATCAGCAATTCGAACAAATCCATTTGCATTTCTTGTACATGTCTCTTTGAGTACTTTCAATTCTTCGCATACTGGCGATTCTGGCAATGATTGAATTGGCTTGTTCACAGACAGTTTGTATTTTTCAGTTTTTTGTAGTGTTAACGTTACAGGACGATTCGATGCCAATTTAGATGCACGTTCATTTATACAAAACATCGTTTGACTTTTAAGCAAGCGTTGGTCAATTTGTTCATTTGAAATCTCATCCATGAAAGTTTTATTACCCAAACCGAAAATATTGTTAGTAAAAATTTGTGATTTCAATTGGAAATTTGAGTTCGGTATAGGTTTGCATAGATTAGTTGGTTTTGTATAATGCGCCAATTGCTCACATTTATTATCGTTATTACCTGAACCAAGTCGGTTTTGACGATGGTGCCGATCCGGGATATGACTGCTCAGGTCAGCAATGCTTTGACTTGATTTCAATGAAGATCTATATCCCACCTGAAAATATCCAATCGTATTAACGGAATTATTTCATTCTCTACACATCGCGTGACAATTCATCACACACAACTGCTACTCACGCTTTGCAACTTCCGTCGGGTTTCCTCGATTCGCCTCTGTAATTCTTCACGTTTTTTCGAAACATCCGAATTGACTTTGGTATTCTTCGATACACTTATGATGGGTACTTGAGGAGTTTTGTTCAATTGACTACCACTGCTCCCACCGCTCAACCTGAAATGATACGATGATACACTATTTTTATTGCTGAATGTAGGAACAATAGACTAAAACATAAGAGCGATTTTTGCATGCTCACCTCCCGTGAAATTGTGAACTAATACTGGTATGTTTTCGACTTGTCGGTTCATCAGCTCCGCTCAATGACTCAAATGCATTTTTCAAATACTTTTCACGATTAGTTTGATTAGCAACTAGATCAAATCCTTCGGAACTCGCCTCCGACAACATTGACGTTAAATTACGTTCAGCACTTGGTGTTGATGCGCCGCCTTCAGAGTCTGAATCGTCTTGGCTTCCTGATGCAGTTAATTCATTGCCACGATTACTATCGCCAATTCGTGTTTTCTTACCACGCCTCACGGAACGCCGTAACTCTTCCACATCCATGGCATTGACTTTGAATTGATTTGTAATAATATCTTCTGGTGGTGGATAGTACATTAAATGATGGTGTGACTTTTCTGAGCCCGTTGTTCCATTTTCACCTTCAGAATAGTCTTCAACGTCACCATCGTGTTCCGTGCTCTCATGATCCTGGATATCAAAAACACAGAATAAAAAAGTTTCGGTTTATTGTTGGGTATAAAGGTGTCAATGATTGATTGATGATGAATTCATCCTATCAGACATCCGTTGAGAACGTATAAAAAAATATACATGGACTTTGAATTTTACGAGAATAACTTCTAACAGGAAATTTCCAATGTATACCTCAAACTTAAAACTGCCGAGACTGCTGTCATCAGTATGATGTCGAGTTCTCGATAGTCGTATCAACTCTATGGCTTTGCTACCTCTAGTAATTGTTATATTGCCGCCTGTCATCTACCGCATCGATTTTTGTGATGTGCAATGGAAAAAACAAAAAGAAAAAAAGAGCCACAAATGAAATATAAATTACTTTATGCAGATGAGAAGAGAATAAGATCGAAAAGGGAAAGGAAGAATTAAAAACGGAGGAGTTTATTCGAGAGGAAGTTAAAATGATACACAGAAGTTATAATTTCCGAGACTATTCACACTTATTAGATGCGCACGAATGTTTAAGCCAATTATACAACTGGTTAGTACCTGTTTTGTATCTTCCGTTAACTCTCTGTAACTATCAGGACACGGTACGAATACATTTTCTTCATCCTCCTAAAATAAAAGCGGTGAATAAGCAAGATCATGCTGGCGCTCTGGTCTTCACAACAATCTCTCAAGTGTTCAATGGACCAATTATTAACTATCAGTTTAATAGGAAAAAATTGAATTATTTAGATCTGATGAGTACATACCCTCTTAGTGGTAACTGTTTCCCGTCTGTAGTCACTACTCGATTTCGTTTCAGTACCGCTATCAATAGAACTATCCTTCGATCCACCAGCACCAACACCACCGCCATCCGAATCGATTGCACCACGCGCCGGCGGAAATGGAATAATCTCATCGCTATCATAAACTGACTTAACGGTAATTCCATCGGCTTGTTGGACACGTTGTGCCCATCGTCCTTTTGGCATATCTACGGTCACAGATCGTACACTTGATGTCAAATGTTCTTCCGTGGTTGCAGTAGCACTTGTATTAATTTGCTTTTTAGCCCAATGAGGAAGTTGTCCGACACTGAATCTATAGTCAATACCACCAGACTGTACTGTTGGATTTGCGTTTGGATCAAGGAATTCCGGTGATGGTGGACCAAACGTTTCATTGTCTATTTGCGCAGTTAATCCATTTGGCACTTGTGATGGACGTTTGCCCGCACGCATAGCCTGTTGTGCTAAACGCGCTTGCATTGTCACCACCATATCATGCGGCACACGCCAAACAAATATACAACCATCCCCACTCGCCGACACTAAGTGACGACAGTCTGAACTGAATCGAAGACCAGTTACCAATTCCGAATGACCTAACATTGTTGCCATACATTCACCGCTATAGTAATCATAAACGCACAATGTTTTATCTGTGCAAGATGTCGCAACATAAATTCCCGATGCGTCCAGAACCACTTTTATCAACGAACCGTCTTCACCAACTGAACCCTTGAATGTTTTGCTATGTTTGCCAGTTGCAACGTTATATACCCTGATATTACGATCTTGACACGCTGTGAGAACATGTTTTTGACCAGAATCCACTTCCATATCGTAAAGTGTTGTTTTACCTTGAGCATTGTGATCCCTTACAAATTGTGGTAAGGAATTTGGTGTTTTTTGTAATTGACGGAATATTATACTTTTGTCAGCACCGCATGATACCATTTGAACTTTATCATTTTGCGACGTTTGACTAAAAAATCTCACTGCGGTTATTGATGAACTGTGATCATCTAATGTTTGCAGGAAATTGTATCCTTCATCGACGTTGAATACGTGGATTAAACGATCCCTCGATGCACTGGCAAGAAGTCGCGGTGATTCGATCGAATTACCGGAATATTTTGAATACTCTAAGCACAGTACTTCAGCATCATGTGCTTCTATTAAACATAGTTCATCTAATGTTGCGATATCATGAATTCTGATATTACCAGACCGATCACCAGACGCAAGATGTTTACCATCAGGACTCACTCTTATTGCTCGAACACCATTGCGTCCGTCATACGATGCGTCATTCTTTTCCGTCGAGCCTGCTGCAGCCAAATCTAAATCTTTTAAATACGTCAATTCCGGATCAACATATAGGACTTTCAATAATTCATCGCTATAAATATTACGATTGTAGAGACTTTGGTCAGTCGCCAATTCCTTTTGAAGATTCCACACACGTATTGTGTCATCACTGGAACACGTTATAAAACTACCAGGTGGCATAGCATTACTTAAAGCACTGTCGTTCGGATACATCTCTACGCCCCATATACAAGCGGAGTGATAGAGAAATGAGTGTGACTTTCCAACGCGTCGAATATCTCTTACGTCCCACACATAAATACTGTGATCATTGTAAACACAAGTTAATTTATTATTTATTTCATCAAATGCCAATGCAATGGCATCAGGATATCTTGCATTGGGTGGATATTGTGACATGTGACTAATTGACAAACCCTGAGCAACATCAACACCCAAATAGTGTGTTCTGGGTAATGTTGTGATAAATTGCAATGTCGTTGGACTAAAACATCGAACGATTCCTTCAGCGCAACCAATAAATATTAATTTTTCACCAACGGCCATGCAGTTGGCGCTGGTAGTTCTTAACTCGACCCACTTATCAAGTAGTCTTCGGTTATTAAATTCACATAGTAAGCCAGTTTTTGTGATGGCATAAGTTGAATCGGCCATTTCACCACGGCCGCAGGCTACATCAACAAAATCGTTGTTCCGTTGTTCACCCAATATAGCAGAACGCCCCATCAGTGGAACAGGCTCTTTGTATTTAGCACTGCGTGTATACTCCAAATACCAAAACTTCACATGGCGATTACCAACTGTGACGAAGTAATTACCATTTTCAGCAAACGACACGGCCTTCACCTTACTTGAGACTTTGTTTGATGCGACCTTGACGTTATTCCGCCAATCCCACACATTCACGATCATATCGTGCTGTGATCCGATGGACACAACGTATTTATTGCTGGGTGAGAATGCCTATGAATATAAACAAACGTAAAATTATTTTTTCAAAGTTCGCGAGGAAAATTCACAGAGATATTTTCATTGATAACGGCTTGATAAAGTAACAATAGCAGAAAATTGGTGGCAATGAGTCAAAATAATTCATCTTAGTTGTTACGAAACTGTTTATTCCCAAGAATTTCTGAATTAACATATTCATAGATGAACCAAAAATTTATGATTTTTATGCTTTTCTCAACCAAATTTGATGACATATATTCGGGAATGCCACTCAGTTATGTATAGAAATAGGTTTGAGTGTCCACGATTACATCAAACTTTCACGATATTCCAAAACCGTCGGAATGGGTAAATGTTTAAACTCGTAATTGCTATCATTGCTATCTACGGATAATGGAATATTACAATTCACGATACCAGCCGCAGTGACAAGTTTTAATGGAACCTAACTGAGAATTCCGTTGCTCAACGGACAAAAACGGTTGTTGATGTGTTGACCTTAAATGGCTGTTTACCTATTTTGTCTTCGCCCTTTCCACAACGTCACATTATGTGTACATCTCTTTTCACAATAAATAACTCAACATCACCCACTAATATTACTCAAAACCGAAAAAATCATAACACGAAAAATGTCGAAATTTATTAATTTTTACTTACCACGCAATTAATTCCGTACTTATGACTTGGAAACTCAGCAATTTGAATAGCATTTTGTGGATCAGATATGTCCCAAACCCGTACATTTGGCATGTGTCCACATTCACCAGTAACCAATAGTCTTCCATCTCCAGCTAATGCCAACGACGTTACCGTTTTCCTACATGCATTCAATACATGCGTTTGTGTATTTTTGCGTGGATTGAACAGAACAACGGTGCATCTGCAAATAAAATGAGTAACATCATTGGCATTAATTGCATGGGGTCGCAAAGATAACACACAAGTTACTCATACATATATAATTAAAATATGTGCATAGAGTTGTATTATCTGTATGCGTATGTGAAGTGTGAGAAGCAACATGAGGTCGCTCAACCGTTTTATTCTTATAATATCTCCTAAGGTAGATTATCCGGCAAAGCGAGAACCGGAGGTTCTAGCAAGCATTTCAGACTTGGCTTTCACCATGAGACCGCGCCGAGATCCCGTCACGCCAACCGAACATAGATACGAGTGTGTATATATATATATGTTCATAGTTTTGTATCCGCGAGAACTCGTCTGGGACAATTTTCACCTTCTCATTGAGCTTGAGCTCCCTCACAACATTGTCAGTTGTCTATCAGAAATAATGAGTGTACAACAGTACGTCCACCAGTATGGACCAAAAGAAAAGTAGATACATTCACATATACCCACATGAATGTATATATATGAACATGTGTGTGTATCTATAATCGTAACTGTATCTGAAACTCGGTTGCAACTCGGCTGGAGATCGCGAGTCAATTACAATTTACTGGGTCAAAGGAGAAGGGGAGATATACAGTGAGAGCTTTTCGCACGACCTCTTCCACTCTTTCCTCTCTCACTTATTTCTCGCCGCAACTTAATGAGAGAGTTGTTAATATTTATATTATTATTAAAAACACTGAGATAATTTCTCTATCATTGATTAATGTGGTATTTAAAATACGTTGCGGGAGACGATATATCAGGAGTGCAGTGGAATAGAATATTCAGATGGAAGCTGATAGTACTGATGCATCAATTTACGATTAAAGTCTCTCATTGAGACGCACAATGTTTCGTCAGGGTCTCGGTCTTGGTCTTGCACTTGGCCTCGCTCTTACTCTTGGTTGTCAATAAATACAATTTCATGTATTCATATATATTGCCTGGTTTAATGATCTCTTTTTTTCAACGCTCAACCATCGATTCGAATAAGTGAGAAGTAGTTACTGAATCATTAAAAATATCATTTGTGATAGATAGCAAAACTATATAATACATAATTATGTACTTTCGTCGATGAAAACGTGCGTTGTAGAAATTGATGTGTTGTGTAACACTCATTGATTTCTACAAAAAAAAAAAACAAATATGAAAAACAAAAAGAACAGATATGGATGATGGATTGAATAAAAGACTATTGATGAAGGCGGAAATGGCCGTGTATAAATACAGGGTATATAGATTAATAATTGACTTACCCTGCAGGATAAGCAACCAACTCGCTTGTGGTGTCGCAAGCTAGTGCTGCGTTACTCGATACAGTCACGCCCAGCACACGTTCCAGTTTAATCTGTAACAAATCATGATTTTTTTTATCTTTCATACTCTTTTTCTATAGCAAAAAAAAAGAAGATATTGAATTATTTTTGTTTTATTTGTTTTGGCTGATCTATAAGCCAATTATTATTATCTTCATAAATAACAGTATCACCAACAAAATTTGTGAAATTATTGATAATTCCAACAAACAAGTATAATTTGCTCCGAATTAAATAGATATTTCTATCATGAAACAATGTTTTCTTTTTCTCTTATTCAATTCGAAATTGTTCCATTCGCTGCATGAATTAATTAAATATTTGATTTTACATGCGATCGAGAAGAATGAAATTTTCAAATTCATTCACACAAACATCATTTATAAATATGATTGAGATATTAATTAAGTTATGTACACATGACTACACAAATGCAGTGAAATTGAATCCAGCAACGTGATTACCGCATGAACATTAACCTCATTGCTACTCATTTGTGATAGTTTAGCAAAACATTGCAGTGTGAATGCTATACAGTAATAATGATGGTGTGTTTGAAAAATTTGCGGCTCGCGGTGTAGTCTCGTGAATAAAGTATGCATAATATTTCATATACAAACATACATAATAATATATATTTTCTTTAAATATCCAACGTGGGTTGCACAATCAATATGCCACACATTCGATACGCGCTCTTGAACAATTCGTGTGGGATGATTCAACGTGGGCAAAAATGTAGAGATACGACAGGTAGATGCTAGAGCAAAATAGTTATAGGAATTACGCAGCAATAAGTCGATGGGAAAAAAAATAAAAAAGAAAGATTGTCATGAAAATAAAAGTCGTGAAGGATCTGTTCATTGATACAATGTGAACAAGAATCTATTGAAAATCAATGACAGCAGCTGCATCATTTTTTCCTTCTATTTATCGTTGACACTTTTTTTGGTCTTATTCAACAATTTTCTGTCTATATAACTAATTTCCTATCATAATATAACGAAAACATCTCACGTCTGACATTGTAATGATAATCATTTACATATAATAAATATATAATTTATTATCACAAATATTAGTCTGGCATAGTGAAGAAAACCGGTCTTTTGTTGATGCAATTTTAAGCGATGATGATATTAGACGTAACGACCTTGTATGTGTTCTGATGGAGAATGGTGTTTAGCATATGTGCGCATTATTATCATTTCTCACCAATGTTGCGTATGCATGGAAGATGGTTTGAATGCAATAAAATGGAGATAAAAGAGGTGGAAATACAGTTTGCATATGTCAGGTGCTCAGTATGTGTGTCTGGTATATATATGGGGGCAAGTAGAACCCCCACTATGTTATATATAAATACATGACGTAACAACCGGCTAAAACACAGCGAAAGAAACGAGGTTTTTCTATCTACAATAGTTGCGTAACAACGACACGACGACAATACTTCAAGATTCTTCAAAACACAATTTTTAAACATTTTTCTTATTTCTTTCTTGGTATATTCTGGAGATATGGATAATTTTCGATTGAATTTATACATAAACAAATATTTCGTTGAGGTGGAAACAAAATAGAAACGAGAAAAACTTGTATGATGATGAGGTGTTATTAAATTAAGAAGGTTGTATTAATGCAGAAATATATTATTTGGATATTGATGAGATTATGAAATTGTAATTAAGACGGGATTCTCGTTGAGATATGTGCAATAAATAACTACCGAGGATTTTTGTCATAATTTTAGATAAAGAAAAAAAAACTAGTAACGTGACTATAATTTCAGCATCAATTATTTGTGTCTTATATAACTCATTTCCAAAATTGTGTTCCAACAAAGGTGGTAATAAAGTTACTGTATAAGGTGAGACAATTCTTCTTCCTGAACCCAAGGATATTCCTACAGCTCCTGACATAAATTATCGAATCTAGATCGATTAAAGGACATCTGAAGCTCCATCTGTATCATGTTCATCCAAAATTACAGTGGATCATATATGAATTGTAGGAGTTCTATTTGTGATGAACAGGATCATTAATCTCCAAGTTTTGTTACAGTTAACTTCAAAACGGCTGATTCTCAATCTGATCCAAACTGTCTTGGTAAATTTCATTCATCCAGAGACATCCAACTATTAATCTTATGAAACTTTGATATTCCAACTTTCAAGATGAAATTTGCAATCAATGCATCCCTCAAAAGTCAATGAATGATACCGAATTACAAAAGAAATCGTCACCATTCCTGGCGAAACATGAGATTACCGTTCAAGTAAGTAAATAAAAGAATTTTCTTCAAAAGTATTCTCTTATTGAAAATAAAAGGATTGGTCAATCAACTTTGTATTCCCACACGTTACTACGAATTTACACGTATAGAATATACGCATACACATTACATATGCACAAGTATAAACCTATACCTATATAGTGGACTAACTAAATGACAAGTCAGGCGTGCCACATGCCACACCCCTCACCATCCATCTCATATGTTATATGTATTCATTTCATTTACATCAGGAAGATTAAATTTTATGTACATAGACATGGATGAAATATAAAGCCACGATAAAAATGAGTTTTATCAAATTGATCGTGAGGAACGAACGCCGTTGGACAAATGAGCAGCAAAAATGCATAATGCGATCTAGACACATTGCAGCCCTGCATAGTCACCTCGGATATCTCACAATCTCATTATTATGGTCTCGCTATGTTATTCTCTTGCCTTGTGTCGTCGTTTAAACGTCATTGTGGTCATTCAATGGACGTATATGTATGTGTACACGGTTATGAGACGGGGTAGATACAAGAATCAGGCCGAGCACGGCCTACAACACCAAAGTATATAACCTTTCTCTCCCATGGAATGAAATTACTATGTATGACAATTTTAACGCGTAGGATCGTTATCAAGGCTCACAATATTTAGTTGTATGTTTGTGAAGCCTTGTGTTAGCTTGAAATGATCAAACCTGCATGGTTAAATTTACATAAGTCATTGGGAGCATAATACGAATGACAATATCACTTTAGGACAAATGGCTAGCATACACGTGTGCTGTGTACTTTTCATTCGTTTTTCTCTTACACTCATGTCATTTTATAAAATTTATGTGCAATTGTCGAGGTCACATGATGGTTTTATCTTTTATACATACGTCATAAGCTGGAATATTCTCCCTGTCACGTATAACGGAGTTACTGTTTCTTGCTCCAATAAGTGCCATTTTTTCTTTTTCGAATATATTTCGATTATTCTCTTGTTTTGTTTGTCTCAGCTATTGATTGTGTATTTTCTTTGTCGATTAGTCACGGCACTACATTATTTTTAAATTGCTTTTTAATCCATTGTCAACAATACTACAAAAGACACCAATTTGACAAATACGATAGTGTAATTATATTAATTGGTCTGAAGCATTAGTCATTTCATTTGGATCGCATCACGATTTCCAGGTCTTGGACACAATCACACATATCTCCACGTTTACGAGATAACTTTCTGGTTTAATTGTTCTGTTGTATTCAACACGATGTGGCGGTGATTTGCAAAATGGTCCGCGGGAGTCACCCACGGCGGCCAACTCCATACTGAGCGATAGTTTCTCTTGCTCGAAGCATATACAAAACCCCACTCGTTCACTCTCTTTCCTGAGTGTTGATACACTCACACAGTGCAAGTAATTTGTACGTCTTCATAGATATATATTTATATTTGAGCGCATACAGACACTGCCGATTGCTGCACAACGCCACACGATTTTACACTAATATGAACGAATTTTATGTCCTCTAATTTGCCTCTTCTCTTCAAGAGTTTACAACCTGCTCAAAAATTTTCTTCATATTTTTTATATTCCTCTGATCAACATTCTCTCGATGACTTGCAATGTGACCTCGTTGAATTTTTGTCTAATTCACCATTGTTGTTAGACATTGGTGTATATAAATGGTTTGTTAGTTCATCACATATGACAAAAGAATTCGATTTCACGAAACATCCTCCCACACAGATATTTGAAAATTGAAAAATTTCATGGGCGGACTTCATTATCCTTGGAATACAAACTGGTGTCACACAAACGTGGGTCGATCATGATGCAAATCAAATTGACATAAAATAATTCGCTAAATTTTTCATGGATTATTTTAATATTTCGTCCATTCATTTTCATCCTGTCAGACATGACGTTTTTTATGCATTCGCTTTTTTTCACTCCATCATTCACAATATTGAGGTGATATCGCACATGGTAGAGGCATTTGATATCAAATTTGCTGAGGATTATTCCACTTCCAGTATATGTATTTAATTCGTTTTACGTTTGAAGGCCACATGCAGAGAAACAATCGATAGATATCGTACCGTTACTCCGTGTGGTACAGGAAATCGTATCGACGTCAGAGACGCGTGCTAGAGAGAAACTAACGCAGCTGACTCGGTATGATGTTATATAGGCATCCGTTTGCAATTTTCGTCCGAATATAGACACTCATACAAACACTTATTCTCCTTGAGTCACTCTATTTGGGAATTGGAAGAAAAAAGGTTCCCATTCCTTCTGGCCTATTTAAATGAACATTCTTGTTTGAATTGGAAAACTTATGTAGATATTCAGCCGCGCCTATTTTTGTTTTCTTCAATTGATGTTAATGAAACATCACAACATCCTTCCTTCACTTCATTAAGTGTACGTCCCAGTTAATCCTTGATTGGAATTTATGAGAGAAAAAAACTGCATATTACATCCAACATTAATTTTGTAGATGCAATAAAAGGGGGCACCCATTGCAGATCTTAAAAACCATACTCGAAAGCGCTTTATCAGTCGGCAATGTGTTATTATTGAAGCGTGTGATATATGTGATGATCCACCGAGAAGAAAGTCCAATTCTTCAGTCATAAGTTATAATACATCAATTATATGTGTGTAAATTTAATATAGAGACGAAAGGATGAACATCGTACTCTATGATGCTTGAGCAAAAAATGTAGAATAAATAAAAACAGACAGAGTTCAAAGTTTGAGTAATTGCACTATGAATTATATAAAATATTAAAGTTGTATTCTATCAAATTAGATTTTGATCAACAATTCATAACACTCACTCTCTCTTGTATTCTGACATTTTCCTGGCCCCGTTTTAGACTGGGAGCACGCAGAACTTTACTCGTCAATGGTGGATCCATCATTGTCCAATCTCACTTATGTTCTCACTCTTCTTTTTCTCTATCGTCACGATTCCATTCTCCGACACCATTACTCACATCTGTAAAAAATTATTAACTTCATTATTAAACTTATTAATAACTTCATTATTTTCACTTCTATATACATATGTGAGATGAAAAGAAGAGCGGAAAAAAAAATAAAAGTTGAATAAATTGAAGTTGGATTTGAATCACTCATACAGATTAAATCTTCATGCATAGAAAGGAACAAAATTTTCTTAGATCATTCTGCGTCGAGTACTGCATACGAAATGGCAACAATAATTCAATGAAATCCTTCTTAAATCGATTTTGCTGTGAGGTCACTATGAACTATAATACCACGTCAATTTCCGATTGTCTTACATATCGTTCTGTCTTTTTATTATTTTGACCTTGAGTTTTCAATCTTCACACCTTCATCATCCATCCGCTTGAATCGATAAAAATCGTTCCTATTGACAAATGGTGCATCACCAAACGATCTATTCTATTCGAGGGGCGCCTACATACAGTAGATACAGTAGCCACAATAGCCACACATTGTATAGATAGGCAGATAGATGGATAAGTAGAAGCACACTTGGGTAATTGGCACACAGCCGGATTTTTAGCCCAGACCACTCATTCGATTCACCAGTCCAAGTAATGATGAACCGTCATTCCATTAATCCGACGCGCTCTGCACGCATCAACGAAACGCATCGATGCGAAAATTCGCCTTATATGAATTATTATACTCATCAATAGAACCAATAATTCAACAATTGTTATCGCCGGAACGAACTCGAATAGAGTAACTCAGATGTACAGATGTAAAAATTCATCACCAGAATTTAACTCCTCCGTTAAATTTTATTGATATCAAAACTATTCCAATGAGGAATAATATTGTTTTGAAGCGATGTCATATTCAACATCTTGAATTTGTTGGAGTTCCTGAAGGTGACGAGAAGCAGAAGAAGCGGTATATCGGGAGCGTGAGAATGGAGATGACCCAGCGCAACACATGAGTTTTATACACAGTCGCCCATAACCGCCAAGAGACTCCCATCGGACATATTATATTCCCATATAACACCAGTAATAAAACGTCAAGATACTTCATACATACACGAGAACTGATTCGTCTTTCAATATATTATCTTCCCGTTGTACACAACACAGGCATTATATTCCACAAAAGATCACTTCAGAATACAAATGTTTTTACAGTCAATTGTGATTAAGTTTTCTATCAAATAGAATTCATTCGTTCCCATGTGTAGTTCATACGCATACCGTACATTTGTCTTCTGTTTCCAGTTGTCCTCACTCTCATACTATCCCTGACGCATAGTCTGAACGAATATATTACGCAGTATTTGATGGTCTTTTTTAAAAATGGTTTACAAAACCGACTTTAACACAATCCACTCTTTCGTCCTATTCTTCTTATCCCCTGTTCTTCCTTTTTCACGTCAATGGTTCATGATATTCAATGTTAATATACAGTCGAACATGTAATTGTTGTGTGAGTGTTGCGTCTTCACTGTTCACATATACGGCACGTCCAAGATACGTGAACTGACTGCACACTATATATCTACTACGTGCGTGAATCTCCTGCTTCATATATAGATGTATATATGTACCCATATATATTCATATATTTTTCTTCTCTTTTCCCATTTGTATATTCATATATTTTCCTCTGTATTCTCTGTCGTTTCTTCACTTAGTTGAAGTTACCACTCATGGAGTATATAATGTAAACCGATGGACCAACAATCAGTTACCACTGTCAAGGTCTACGGTAGTTTTTCCGAGTGATTGACCGCACGGCAACGATGAAGAAAAAACTTTACTGTCACGAAACTATCTAACGATGATATAGTCGAATCATTTTTATATTCCAATTTATGAAAATATCTCTGATGACGGTCATAAATAAATTAATAAATAGGGTCATCGAATGTACTACATTCGGAATCGTTATGTGTACGTCATTATGATTATTTTCAGTGGATTGTATTGAAATTATGATAGAAACGTAGAATTCACACGAAGGTCATTGATATGATAAAGCCAGTACGGTTGCCCATCGTGAATTCAGTTGTGTTTAAACAATTCTAGAGAGGAAAGTAGTTGAGTTAGAAATAATACAGTGCGTCCACACATCAAAAGTATGCGTGTGCATGTATGTGAAGGTACATTGTAGATCAATGTGAGTATCTCGAGTTCAATGGAATCCTCTCCTCGGCATTTCAAACTATAGCCTATTCTTATTTAGATGGCTATTTCCATTTGAATACTTTTTCTTCAACACTGCATGAATAGTATTACTGAAGCATATCCCTTGTGCTTGCCAGTCCAAGAGAACTAGTACACTCATATATGCAGATATTCATGATTTGGCTTCTCTTTGTCATTTTATGTAGTATATGATCTCTGGAAACATCTCAGAGTTGAACCAATTCGATTATAATGAACCAATTTTCATCCAATCTCATCTCTCAAAATGATATATTTAATCACCATGTGTGATAATAAAACACTATCGGTGCTTAGCCAAGATATAAAAATAGGCGTTGATAGTACGAGTGAATTCGTGAATTCTTTGTGTACATGAGGTATTGTACACATCATACCAATAGGATGGAACATGAATCATTGATTTTTATCTCCCTTTCTCGCCTTTCGCGGGATCGCTGCAGTTATAAGCTCCCAAATGATATGACGAATGGGTGAGAAGAAATGGGATAAGTATGAAACGAAAAGAATGGCGACATAACGCTAGAGAAGGACAGATGAATCCGATATGAGGAGCCAAAATAAAAGAGTTGATCTATTTACAATATGCGTGTGTCAAATTAATGAAAGGCAGGAGACCCATGAACTTATATTGGGCCGATTGATTCAAAGTACGAGGCCGCGTGATCATTTGATGCTAGATTGGAAGCCAAAAATTTACCTTAGGCGTGTGGCGTTATATGGTCAGCTGCTAGGTTAGAATCTTGATGGTAATGTATTGCTTCTGATGTTGATGGTGTTGATGATGGTGATGGTGGTTGTAGTTGAACAGTACGAACTTACAACACAAAGTTGACTTTTTTCCCGTATCATCTACTTCCTTCACACATATTAAATATATGTTCACTTTCTTTCGGCCTTCCAATTGAATAAATAATCGTGTTTTTGCTTGTCTGTTTCACTTGTGCAATTTTCTGTACACAATCTAAGCACGGCTGACTGGAGAAGATATCGGAGTAAATATATATGTATATGTATATGTATATATATATATA